>JAHWXV010236677.1:0-17884 GCA_024586415.1 Phrixothrix hirtus | reverse complement strand
GATCCCAGAACGAATGAGAATGGAGAAGCGTTAGTTGGGCTATGCTTAGAAAAGGGCATGTTTGTATCGAATACGTGGTTTAAATATAAGGATATCCATTCCTATACGTGGCAAAGAGGCGATTCTAGAAATATGATTGGTTTTATCGTTTATGACGGGAGGTTACGTGAATTGGTAAAGGACACATGGGTAATGAGAGGTTCTGAATGTGGGACGCATCATTTTCTTATAATATTAAGGATTGAGCTTGGTAGAAGGTGGGTGTATAACAAGAAGGCAGTTATAAGAAAGACTGGAGTGAAAGTGTAAAGAGTTCAGGAGGAGAATGTGAGAGAGGAATTCGTACAAAATCCGGAGAAGCGAATGTTGTCAGAAGTATCAGAATGGAAGTATGAAATTAAAAAAGGTGGGATTGAATGTGTATGGCAGAGGTTGAAAGGTATCGTGATAGAGTGTGCAACTGAATTATGGGGAGTGAATACGATTGGTAAGTCAAAAAGAACGCTTGATGGAATGATACCGTGAAAGATGAAGTAAAGAAGAAAAAAGAAATATATAAAAGAATATTGGAACTAACTATGAGAAGAACAGAATGGATCCACTGAAAGCGTATCGGATTAAAAAGAAGCGTGCAAAGGAGAGTAAAGGGCGCCTGAAGGTGAAGGAGGTAGTAAGAATGCAGAATGATTTTGACGGTAATAAAAGATTATTTTGAAAGTGGGTAAGGAATGCAAAGCAGGGTGTGAGGAGTCGTGTAAACGGAATACGGAGTAGTGAGAATGAAATGCAGTGGGATGAAAGTAAGGTGATATTGCGATGGAAAGTATATTTTAAAGGGCTGTATGGCAACAGGGAAACTGAGATAAGTGTGAATGTAAGAAATGCTTGGATAAATAAAATCCAAGAGAACGATGAGAGTATAGCTGTGGAAGAAGTACGAAATGCTATAAAAGGCTTTAAAATGAGTAGGCTGCTGGAGTAGATGAAGTTACAAACGAAATGTTAAAGGATCGCGGTATGCAACTAGGTGAATGGCTGTGCAAACTATTTATTGCTTGTGTTCAATTAGAAAAAGTGCTAGAGGACTGAAAGGGTACTATGATCATACCTCTGTACAAAGGCAAAGGTGGCGGATATGAATGCAAGAACTATAGTGGTGTAAGTTTATTAAATGCAATTAAAAAAGTGTTTGGTAGAATTATAATTGACAGAGTTCGCATAAATACTGAAAGGAAGGTATGGGATATACAGTATGGGTTCATGCCTGGACGAGGGTGCGTGAATCAAATGTTTAGTTTGCAGCAAATGGCCGAGAAGTTTTTGCATGTTAATCAGAAAAGGTATGGTACGTTTGTGGATATAGAGAAAGCGATGACAATGTTAAGAGATGCAAGATATGTGCAACTCTGGCGGAGTAAAGGGAGAACCGCCGAATGCAATAAAAATAATGTATGATAGAAGCAGACCGTACGTGAGAATGAACGGCATAGTTAGTTAGTACTTTGAAATTGATCAAGGTGTGAGAAAAGGATGTGTGATGCGTCCTTGGTTGTCTAATATATTTATGGATAAATGCATGACAAGTGCACGTGAGGACTCGAGTGGTATAAATGTAGGGAGTGAAGATGTAAAAGTGTTGTTGTATGCAGATAAAGGCAGTACTAGTAGCTAAAAGTATGAGCCAAATGCAACAAATGTTCAATAAATTTGTAGAAGTAGAAGTGAGTGAACGAATGGATTTGAAACCAATAGTGGGAAAACAAAAGTAACGGTTTTCAATCGGTAAGGTGAAAGGAAATATGTCAGCTGATGTTGAGTAGCGAGATAATTGAACAAGTGGATAAGTTTGCTTACCTTGTCAGAATGTTTGCGAATGATGGGCGAGTAGATAGTGAAATTGAAAGCAAAGTGAATGCCGATAGGAGAATAATTGGCAGCATGTGGTCAGTAACCAAGAGTGACCAGTTAAGTATGGAAGCAAAGAAGGCTGTGCACAATAGTGTATTTGTTCCAACTGTTTTATATGGCAGTGACTTTTGGGTATGTCAGAAGAGGCATATGAGTAAAACAAACGCTATAAGTGAGAGCTTCATGTAGCAAAATGAGATGTGACAGAGTAAGGAATGAATGGGTGATGGATACGTGCCAAGAGAAGAAGATACTGCCTGAACTGCACGAAAGAAGTGGGTTAAGATGGTTTGGACATGTGGAACGAACGAGTAATGAACACTTAATAAAAAGAACAAATGAGGCAGGTATGAATGGGAAACTAGGTAGGGGTCGGCCGAGAAGGGGGTTCCTGAATATGACTAAAGAAATTGTAAAAGGAAAGAGAGTAAAGAGCACAAAGGGTGGGGGCGCTTGCCAAAAACGTTGTATGAATTTAATGGAAGTAAAAGAAGCGTGTAAGGACAGAAAGTAATGGAGAAGAATGGTGAATTGGTAATAGTAGAGATAGTAGGATTGGTGGGTGATAGTAGAATAGCATGGATACTGTATACTGCTGGGAGTTGGGGTGAAGGGAGGTGGTAGTGAGACGGGGTTGGTGCATGGGTGCATGCAGTGGCTGGGAAGGTGGAGGCTTATTACTGAGTTTTGCCTATCCCGCTAAGGGAACGTCATGATTGGTGGTAGTAGTAGTAGTAGTAAAATTTTAAAAGGAAATTCAAACCTTGTTAAACTCTTTTAATAAAAAGATATAAAATTAAAATGGAAAGATTACCTTTATTTTCAGTTAAAGATGTTAACTAATTTCTAAGGAGGATTATCCTTGATTTTCTTGATTTTCTGGTACTTTAGAAATTTCAGGAACTATCTGGTCAGTACACTAGTCGGTAGGAAACCGTTTATTATTCAGATCTTTACGTTTTATAATTTTATTATAGATTTTTCTCAATGCTCGAATTTCATTTAGTTGTTGAATATTTTATACTATTCAGAAATGTTATAATAAATTTACAAATCGTTAATTTATGCAATCCATTATGTTAAATCAAATATTTGCATGTTTAATTAATTATACAATTTTGCTACGCTGTACTTTTGATATTTGAATATTTGTTATCAAATTTCAATTTAAAGGTTTTATGTCATCGATTCAAATTTTACCTTTCGTTACTACTTTTAATTTATGAAACAGTTATCAGAATTGTGAACCTCATTTTGAATAATTAAACTTCATCAAATGTTTAAGTTAATATATTTGGACAACAAATATTGTTTAAAAGTTTAATTTAATTTAAATTAACTTTGTTAATTTATATTGTTAAATTATTTTTAATGCTGCCAATTGAATAAATTATCCATTACAATTCATTCTGTTTATTTAATTAATTTAAGTTGATATATTTTTATTAAAAGCATATTATAATTTGTGAATTAAACTTCAGTAAACTATTTTTTAATCGTTTCAGTGTAATCATTTTATTTTTTAAAAGTTTATTAAACGTTATAGTACTTCAAGAAGACTAATTGCTTTTATTCAAAATCATATAATAATGTACTGTTTTATAACTTTTTAGAAGTTCGAAAGTGAGTAATTGTTTACCTACTTACTTTCCAACCCGTTGAAAAGTACTCGGCCTTTACGGCCTCGGTGATCTATTTTTTCTCTCGGTATTTAGATTCGACAATACTAAGGTTCCAGTATAAGTATTTCCAGCTGTTGTTCTATCCTCTTCTTTTTAGTGAGTTTTCTCAATTTCCTTGCTGAATGCAGCTTTATACAACAAACTTGAGCGGCGCTTGCCAAAGGTGAAGCATTATAATAACGCCAAATGTTTTAACTTTAAAGGTACTGTAGTCTAAAATACAATGTACAAAAGACGGGAAAAATATTAAAATAACTTGCAAGAAAATCGGTTATAGTTAGGTGTACATCAATAAATATAATACATTAGTATTAGTAACAACTCCTTTAGGAGTTTCACTTAAAACTAATTAAATGGTATGTACAAATACATAATAGCTAACTAACGATATATACAAAATTTGTCAAAACAAGTTACGGGATTTTTGATAGTATAATTTGCATATCGCTAATGTAAATAATAAATGTGTCTATTAGTATAAGATAAACACTGAAAAATGGCAATTAAATCGTAATAAAGTAATGACACCATCTAAGCACATATAAGAAGACAACTCCCACACACTATATTCCAATTCTCATAAATAACCTACTACTCACTAATCAAAAACTATAGGACTTAAGGCACCTTGTTATAGTCGAAAAAAGTCAAAGACCTCTCTCCGCTAGCATCCAAAACTGCATTTCTCAACCTCTCCTTAGCTACTAAATGTTGTTGCATCTGACAGTCTTACATAGTATGAGAAGAGTCATAATTCCTGAAATTACAGGGATGCACTTGAGACCTCGGATGTAGGTGAAAGCTAATAAAATTGTCTACAACCTAGCAACCAGGATAATTTTTAAAGTTCTAAATAAACTCTTTTAAAACAAAAGAGGATAAGAATTCTTCCTTCAAGCTACCCCGCCAGTAAAGCTCCCATTTGCGCAAAATAAATTCAAATATCCTTGTTTTAAACATCAAAGGCACTCTATCTTGTGGTACGAATTAATCAGCGTTATTCAAAATGCACTATTTGGAATTAAAAGCTAGTAAGTAACCATGATTCGTAACTTTCGAGTTAGTATTCCATGAAGAGCTAAACTAAACACTGTTCTTAATTATTATTAAGGAATAAGGAATAGCCCTCTGAGGATTTGTTCGTGTAGATGTAATTTTACAAGCCCCATAACATAGAATGTAGCATTGAATACTCTTGGGCGACCCACAACGCTAACGATAAGGTTGCTAATTGTGCTTAGTGCACGATAGAACCTATTGATGTATTTCGTGCTTAAATTGATTTAAATACTGAGTAATCTAGTAAATAAATTATCTGCAAACGCCGAGCGTGTTGTTCTTCAAAAGCTTCCCCTATATATACAACGCCTTTCATGCGTTGATCGTTATGAAGACAATATCGGTGAATTAAGCGAACCTTACCCCAAGGAGGTACGGCAAGATAGGACTCGCAGCTCTCCTAGACTTGTAGGATATATCAGTGTGATATCCCACTGGCTTCTAAATGGAGGGTAGGAAACTTGGAGGTGACGTGTAAATAATTGGATGTAAGACTTAGAAACGATTGGGTAGATGGTTTTTTGACAATGAGATCCGAGCTCCACGTAACTTGCACGAAACTCAATAAGCAAAAAGTAACAGAGGAGGTTTCTGAAACAGTTCAATATAAGTGCAAGGTCCAAATAGGGATGCAAGCGAAAGGTGTATTTAGATAACTAATTGTTAAGATTCATATCTTAGCAGAAACCAGAGATGAGAGCTACATAGAGAATAGATAAAATATATAATTTATAAGTCGTAAGTGCAGCAAGGAATTAAGGTAGAAATAAGTTTCAAAAAGAATGTATTTCAAAAATGTACATACAAGCGCCCCTAAAAAAGGGAAATATTCAAAAGCAAATTCATAAGCACAGTTCAAATATCTAGGTAATATAAAGAACATAAATTGTGAAAGCCGAGTAAGCACATCAACCCAAACTCAATAATTAAAGTGCAACTAAGTCTATCAGCAAAACCTTCTGTGTCATTTCTTTACGTAATAAACTTACATTATAAATAAAATGCCCAAAATTAACATTAAACATGGTTAAATAAAATAAGGATAACACAGACGGCAAGTTATAAATTAAGTTACAGAAATACCTAATGTGATAAGACTTAAAAAAATAAATTAAATTAAGTTAATACTAGAAAATAGCTATTTGATGTAATAGACAATACATAATTATTACAAAACTACCAGACAGCAAATACCTGTACTCTAAATCCACTACGTAATACGAAAGTCACGCCAAACATGTTATTTAATGAAAATAAGCGAGTCGTAAATCTGAGTTTTACTTGATCACTACGACCCCGTTTCAAGTTCCAAAGCCTATAATTGGGGCTGTTGAGGCTGGTCATTCCCCTGAAAGCATTGAAGCGTCTAGAGGGATTAATATACACTCCTTGAAAGATTCAAGCCTTTTTGGACAACAGAGCAGTTGAGGCTGGCTAATCCTTCCAAAGAGTGAGTTCTTTTCTCATAAGACGCAAAGTCGCGGACAGTGAACAAGCTCTTTCTTATGATCCCGTTGGAAAACGATCAGTTAATTTTCTCCAGTGAATAGTGTAACTTCGCCCCAACACTCGTTATTTCCGGGCTTCATTCTATTGCTTTGTAATACCCGATAATCATGAATCGGTGGTGATAAGAGCCTGGTTTTCAGGATATGCTTCCACAATTTTGTGCGAGAAGGTTCGTAAGCAAATAGAAAATGATTCCTCCATCAACTAGAGCAAAAGAATAGTTCTCAAGGAGGAACCCTAAGAATATCTCTTAGACGCTACAAGAAGTGAATTTGCTGAAAATTTTTCTCTGAACAAAAAAACTTCTGATAATGTCGATTAAATTACGAGGTATTTTTGAGCAATTTAAGTTGATTGCAGATAACCAGGCCCCACTAAATGTGGAACTTATATATAGGATAATAACCGTAATATACCTTCGACCTCACTATTGGTCCAAATAGTACCCACAAGGTAGTATAGGGCATAGACAGTATGTATGCAGATAATTTATTTTCTCTAACCGATGCGATAGATTAACAGCCAATAATTAGTTGAGCAATTTACTCCGGTTGACAGTGCGATAATTAACCGGTTTTCTTGATTCGGTTTAGGTACCTACGTCCAAACGTAGGCGAATACGTTAATTTAAAACACTTAATAGCTTAGTCAGGTTTGATTGGGATAGTATTGTTCGAATTAGTTCGGCGAAATTAAGACAATGAGTTTGACTAGTTCATATTTCACTCGAAGAACAGAATGCGAGTGTTTGTCAGTGTGAACTTGACGTGGCTTGAAAAACTTTTCCAACAAAAGCTTTTCGATGTGAATTGAGTAGACTATTACTCATTCGAACTGGTCTTTGGAGTAATGATAAGGAGGTCATACACTTTTCGATGCAAAATCAAACGCATTTGAGGGCGAATGCATTGCCGTTGCAAAGCTTGTTAGAATATTTACTGCTTTTAATCATCGTTGTGTAATGATTCCGAAGTTGTTTATAATCTGAAAGATCTTCAACCCAATTGGTAATCGTAGTGGCATGAAGGGAAGTAACGTTTGAAACACAATGATGCAGTCGTTGTATTGGGCCATTTCAGCCTTTCGTAATAACCTTTTAATAGTCCAGAGTTCAACGACCCACAAGATATTTGACAGTCTTTTATCTCGTAATCATCTAACCTTGGAAAATCGACCCAAGTGGCTAAAGATAAATCGGTTGGTATCTCAATGGTAACATTAAGCGAACTAACCAATGTGCCTTTATCTGTTATAAAGTTAGGTAGATGCCAGATATTCGCGAAAAGTAACTCCAAATATTCTACCGAATTTAGGATTGACTTTAAGAAAGGCTTCTCCGTGGAGTTTAAAATACCGAAGAAAACATTGCAAATCTATGATATCTGTGTGAATCCATAATCTAAAATATGCCAGTTTGGGAAAGAAATATATACGAATATATCACCATTAGTTGCAAGGACATTCCGTTGAAGATCTTTAATGCTAGCCAGACACAGATAAGATAAGACTAAGAAATTATAAAACGCCACTCCTCTAGCGGTCACAATTCGATTTGCCCATAACTCGAATCCGACGTTAAATTTCCTTCGAATAACGATGGGTCCGGTATATCCACCAGGATACTGTCAAATGTTGGCAGTAAAATTACTTCTTGTCAGGGCAATCGATATTACTAGAAGAAAGCTAGATTATCCATGGGTATACGTTGCTACCTTGTCTTTTCGTCTGTCCTAGACATCAATTATTAAAAACTATTTAATATAATCAATGTGGATTTGTATCTTCGTGCGCCAAGACGAGGTTACAAGGCTTCTAAACCAGAATTTTTAAGTAGCCTCCTTTCTTAGTGATTTTAGTGGTAACACTTCTGGCAGTTGTACCATTCCCATGATATATTTGGAGCGTAGTAAAATAAGAGAGACTATTGAAATGATTGGTGTTAGAAATTGATCTTAGAACTACGCCTGGCTTTTTTGAAATCTACATATTTCGTCTAACTATCATACCTAGTCATAGCAATGCTCCCTCTCTTTTTGGGCAAAATAATTGCACATCTAGAATCATTAACCCTATTTTGCTTAGGACCTAGATCAGCCTTACGAAAATTGATACAATTCACTGTTTCAAAATTACATCTGATTGCGTTATATATCCCTCGTAAAGAATACAGATCTGATAATAACGCAAAACACGATTTAATATGATGCCGAGAAGTTTGCTCGTTTTCGATCTATTAATGATTCCGGAAGTATAATTAGTAAGACTGAATTAAAGACAGGACAAACTTTAAGGCAGTGCTAAATACCATGCGCGAGTGTATAATCTTAGTTTAAATTGTAAATAGAAAAATTGCTCAATTAAAATCTGTTAAAGAAATTCTATAAGCTAATTAATAAAGGTTGCACAACTTGACGCATAAGTCATCAGTTACCGTCCGAAATCAATCAAGATTGTTTTGATAATTAATAATAATTAATGTAAGCAACAATCTCAGTTGATTTAAATATTAATTAATTAGCAAAAACTAATTAAAAGCTATTGCGAAATATTGCGTCACGATATGCAAACGAATTAGTTAAACAACATGTAATTGTTATCGGTATTGATAAGATAGCAGACAGAGAAAACCATCCGAATCTATGTTCGCTGAATAAACAACGCGAGTACAAATTTAAGTATAAATGAGACGCTTTCACTAGTTGCAAATCAGTCTCCGAATGAGACTCTGTTAGGGATATTGCCTAGTGCAAAGATCGTAAAATCTTTTCTGTAAAGTCAAACTATTTGTTATTACATTTTACAGCGATCCTAATGCAGAGTTTTCTTGACTCGTCAAACCTGTTAAAATCCTGAATGCCGTTTGTATGAGCAAACCATTAGAAGACGCCGTATGCTACAGATCTGAATATAGAGATCCTAGAACGACGTTCTACTCCTTGTTGCTCTTTAACAAAGATAGATCAACTGTAGAATAATATAACCTCGGGTATCCTCGTAACTGAGTATTCCTGGCGGTACCACTGTCGAATCAATAGCGAAACAGTCTTTGGTTCGATTACAAACAACTTGCTCTGTAACTATTTGTGAGCGAGGTCAAGCGTCCGTCATCGTCGTGGTGCGTTGACTTGTATCGATAGAGGAAGCACAACTACGCTGTACCGAAATCATCCGTCATATAAAACGTCCCGACATTTACAGATGAGTTGCTAGGTATCGATCTGCAACCGATTCTTTCCGTAGAGACGCTTAGCGATACTGAGTGGAAACGAAGGTCGCGAGTACTCACTAACGCCTCGCATAAAACATTCGTCCCCGGCATAAATTACGTACACAGTGGTCGTCAAGAGCGACGCGCTCGTGCTTACATCTCCTGACATACTCTCAACTCTTGTATCCAAAACATACCAAGAAAACAGGATTCCACGGAGTCAGGACACGCTACGCCCACCGCTCGTCCCGACGCCGCAACAGTTTCAAATCCCCGTGGCCGTATAAGCCTCATACAAATACTGACTTTCTATACATACGCGTTTAATTGCAAATAAGTTTAGTGCTGGAAAAATTAAAATATTCCGGGCACAGTTCATAAAAACAGATATTAACTGTTTTTCTTAAGGCGCTGGTTCGCAATTAATAGAAAATGGGTTGCAAATATATAGCTTTAAAGGAACATTTAATGTTCATCCTGAAAAGTACTTACTGAAATTAATCCTGTTAATGATTTCTTTCTTGAGTGATAGCGCACAATGTTTAATTGTGGGGAAGGGAACACAGGATTTTGCTTTTAAGAGCTGTAACTTGGCTATCAAAAATTTAGAAATAAAACTAGTTATTTAAGTGAATAACGCTAACAACAATTTTAGGTAAATAATCGAGAGCACGTATACTATAAGAAACACTTTTGAATTAGTAAACGGACGAATTGAACTTGACACATGCACGGTCAACACGAGAATACCTAATTTAGGGTGAGATTATAAGCCATGCATGCGCCGATCAATCTTAATCAAAGGGCGCTGCGACTGCAAAGTGTTATAAACAGCGTTACGCTTTTTTAAATTAAATTAAATGAAAAATAATATCAATATATTTACGATGGGCGCGAAAATATTTATTTTGTCTGCTGTCAGAAAGTTATATTTATTTTATTTTCTATTATTGAAGTAGTTCGATTTTGATTTGATTCATGTACCAATAACCATTTAATTTCTGTAAATAAATTGTTACTGTTACCTATCTATTTAATACCGCCGAAAAACGAAACGATTATTAATTAAATATTGCCGAAGTTTGTTTCATGGTCGAAGTCCAAACGACGTCATTTGAACAAATGAAGTTCACCGTAAATTAATTATTTTACAAGTATATCGACCGCAAAACCAGATGAAGCGAGAGCCTCCAAAGTCACTCAGAACAGCATCAAGACCCACCCCCGCACGACTGAGCTATCACCGAGTAGAATATAAATTCTTTATCTTCCCCGTGCATCTTTCACTACAAATTGTAATGTCACACTTTACACTGACCAAAATCGTTACACCTGAAGCAACAAGCAATATCGACATATTCCTCGACCTTAATGCTTCAACGTTACAATAGATATTGAAATTGGCCTAGACTGGCTTCATAAATTAAGTGAGCTCTGCCAAAGCCTATGTAGGTAATAGCTCTGCGCAGCTTACAGGAACTAGTAAAGTTGTTAATCGAAATTCCAATATATTCCAGTAGTTTCTGTTATATGAAAAAGGATTTAGCATCATTTTTTAAATTACGCTTACAAGTTCACTACTCTGCTATGAAGCATTAGTAGCACATACATTCAGGGTGACTGATTTCCTCGTTTGATAACCACAATTTATGCTTGTAATCTTAGGCAGTGTACAGAGCTTAAATAATAGATTATACAGAGTGCAATGCAATAAGTCAGGTAAAATGCAAGACATGGCTCCATCAGAATAAATTTAATATTATTTTGTTAAAATGTATTCCTCAAGATGACGTTATACTAATTTTAAAGAATATCTGCCGATTATTTTATGTTTGACTGCCAGTGAAAGTAAACAACTTCTATCAGTTTCGTTAGGATGGAAAAAATAATTTTCACGATTTCACTATCGAGGGGGCGTGAAAATGGAAAGATATTCAACAACTTAAACTATAAATAGTAAAATTTAAAATGTCTTCTCAAAGGTACTCCTTTTTCTACGAATTTGATATCTATTAATTAACATTCAAAAAAGTTTTGAAACTAAAATTTGAATTCTCAACTTCGGAATCCATTCTTGTAAGAATCGGAGATATTTTAATAAATTAGATACGAATACGCACGATTCTTTGGAAACCAAGGTAAATATAAAGCCTTACTTTCAATTAATAGTGCAGTAAAATAGAAACCAGGAAAACTTGATTGTTTATTTCCATTACACTTTTTCCGACTTTGTTTAAGAAATCTGTCTACTAATCGCAAATACATTCTGTTAGAGGGTGCCACAATAAAATATAACTTAGCAGCACGCAGTCAGTAGAGGGAGGGGGTATATGATTGAAGTTCTGTTGTTGTAAGGGCTTTTTCTCTGAAGATACTGTCGATTACAAAAATTTGAAGAGTTACTAGAAAGAGAAACAAGTAAATCTAATAAAGCAAGGAACCAGTCGCTATGAAGTATTAGTGAAGCGATGGTGTACCGGAACGACAAGGTACGCGTCTCTAGAGTTCTTTTTATGCTGAAATAAAACAAATGGTTTAGCTTACCGTCAAGTCTTACCCCAAAGTGTGCGATGTCTGCAAAAGGGAAAGAGGGGATTGACGACACTTTGCAAAAAAAATTATACCAAATTCTTTCGCAAACAGAAGTAGTATTTATCCAGAAGTAGGCAATTGTATTCTTTAACAAGACATCAGTAACCATCAGTTCAAAAGATTATAACAATGCTTAATTATTTAAAAAGAATATATAACAGTAAATTTATATCCACCTAAGCACGCATTAATCAATCGAAAGGTTAATTGCATGATTTTTTATGGATCAAAACTAACACATTAAACTTAATTTGAAAGTACGGTGAGACTTATCAATAGTACTTATTCTTTGTACAATAAAATCTATCGAGCAACAAGTTAAGGAAAATATCTCTTTCTTATTTATTTAAAGTTACGGGTGTCAAATAATTACTAAGTGAAACTTACGTAGCAGACACTAGACTCAAATACAAACAGTAGCAGCGTTCTACTTCTTATAAAATAATTTAAGAACTGAAAAATGATTTTAAGTAAAACAGATTAAAATTTTTGGCAAAGCATATGAACACATCATCCATGTTTTATATTCAAGTAAATCATAATAATTTAATTAAGAGCATAAAATGGTCCAGTCGTTTACCTCGAGATAAGCAGCTGAGAGTTCAAAACAATTTGCTTGTCTATGAATTAAAATTGAAGTCAAGATAGCGTATTTATAGTATTGCGTCAAATTGTTCGTATGAAAATTATTTTTAAAGTAAAATATATTAAAGAACCTGGTTAAATTTATAGACGATGCCACTTCACAAATATAGTTTAACATTGAACTTTTGCGAACTACTAATTGTGATATTATCTCTAGTAAAAGAAATTAATTAGGTTAAACGAGTAAATTATAAAGTTACACTAACTATACACACAAAATCTAGCATCGTACAGGTAAACTAGTGTTTTAGGTGTACAAAGAAAAACTAAGCTTCCAGATGTGCGTGTCAATATGCACCGGTTCGTTTCAGAAAAACAACGACCATCATTGATCAAGTCGTTGAGTATTCGAATGAATTATTTCGTTAGCCTACGCTACTGTGTTTATTTAGGACGTAATTGTTTCCAAAGGTATTACCGTCGTAGCTCGAGATAAGCAACGCATAATAAATAATTAAAAATGGTACGATCTTGCTATTGATGTTTTCTTGCCATCTTTTGCTAGGGCCAAAGAAACAGCGACTTATAGGGTCAACTCAGCACACAATTTTTGGATCATCGGTTCAAGCTAACAAAAAAAGACAAAAAGAACAATTACTAATTGTACTAATCGGGAAATTAATAAAGAAAGCTTACCATCGTATATTCAATTATGATACCGCATAAAAGTCAACGTCTAAAAGCACATGCTATCAAGATAATGTTTTATCTTTGGCACATTTGCACGAAAAACATGTTCCGGTTTTGTAAAAACCCACAAAAAACTATCAGACAAGCAATTCAATTGTATTTCAACGTTCAAAATAACAGCGAAATATTTAATATTTGACGTTAGAGTGAGCCACTTCCTAGGCAATAATATAAAATTACAGTTTCCCACAATTAACCATAATAAAGATGAAAATTTACGTCATACAAAGTCAAAGTTTAAACCAAACGAACTATTGTTAAATCTCTACAAAGCAAATACACAAAATAGCACAAAATTATTATAGTTCAGTTAGAAATTATTGTTTACCTTAAACTTAAACCTCAAGTACAGTATATACAGGGTGACCACAAAAATTCTTATATACAATTTTGTCTCGGGTGCACCTTTACAATAAGTGCCTGTTACAAGGGAGTAACGGAATGCTTCCGAAGCAGTGATGTAAACTCCACGTACGACTTTGAAGAGATCGACTTGATTTACCCTTACTTTTCATAGTAACCAAAGTGCTTTAAACAACATTAAGAAGAAGAATACAAGGTACTAGGTTACGGACCTGAACTGGTTTCCGTATTCGATTCGATTCATAAAGAAAGGCTTGCACAACTTCAATAACCTATGATGGTACTCTGTTTTAGTTAAACTGCATTTAAGCTCGAAGTTATAAGCTGTGCAAATTCCCGAAACATGCGGAAGATTTAAATTAGCTTCTTCATTGAGGAATACTGATAATATGTGCGGGATTCAAAACTGATGACTTATAATTCTAGTTCGTTTTTTGTAATTTATCGTCTTCTTAGGCAATTCTAGAAATTTCATTAATTTTATTTCTTCAAAACAATCTGTATATAGGATCTATATTTGAATTATGTTTAATTCATATGCAAGTTTTATTTCAAATATACATTTCTTCCCGTTTTATAATTAAAACAAGTACTGTATTTGTGCTTAAAATTCATTTTGGATAAGTAGCGTGGGTTGTATAAACGCCAATCAAATATATAATAGGCAATTAATTTCTATATCGTAATCTGATCAGTAAAAGTATTCACGCTATGCGAGCTGTTAGTTGGTAGATTTAATTGCAATTAAATATCTAATTGGCTTTTATGTAATGGGCCCTATAAATAAATAGTTATTCAAATTAATTAGCCTGGAGTGACGACTCTAGGTATTTTACAAAACACACACCTATGAGTTTCCAGAGCACTTTTTCTTGATTTAAAATTCCGCCAGACCTCGCGTCGGATGCGAAAAAGGTAGGCCTAACATTATTATTATTAAGCAGCAGGTGCTTTAGATTATAAAATGAATTCAACAAATTAGTTTTTCCAGAGAAATCTATAGTTCTGGAATATAAGGAACATTGATTTTAGCTAGCTAGTTACCTAGAGTAACCTATAGCCTTTTTATTAATCTAAAATCTTACTGCAGGGCGTTCCGCTGTCGGAAAGTCCCTAAGGTAGATTCCAATAATCACTCTTAATAACAGTTTTTTAAGAATACTTTCTTAAAACATTAATATTCGCTATAGCTCAAATTTGAGTTGTCAACTAAGACGAATATCACGAATTCCTTCACGAATATTAAATTAAAATTGATGTATAGATTTACTGACTGGAATTTTTCTATAAATGTATAATGATCCGTAACGTCTCATCAATAAGGGTGATTCTTAATTTACAAAAGCGTTGTAGGTGCCTGAACGTTTATTACGGTCTTTTCATTTTAATAAACGACTCAGTGTTTATTCTAATTAACCAACTTCTTGGTGGACTCAAACGGCACATAATCTAATTATTATTTCATTATCATGACCTCCAACACTAACGTTGCTTTAGGAATCATAATTTACTACTGAATCTATGAATTTTTTTCGAAGCACAATATTACCAACTCGGATAATTTTATAATTTTAGGTACTTATATAAAATGCCAGGCAGTCTTAACATTGTTATAAGACTAAATAATGTTGCGGAGCACTATAAATTGACGAAAGGTTAAGTAAAATATGTAGATGAAGTAGGTACAAATTAAGTTGAATTTTCAGTCTATTCGATCTGTTACTACTCGTATTTCGGGGTAAATACAATATCGGTAGCTTGTTTAAGAAAAGTATTACTAAAACAACGTCTATGACTGTACGCTGTTGCGATGGCTTTACTATTTGTTTCTTTAAAAAAATACATTTTGGATTTTAAAACTCATATAACTTACGTAATAATTTATTACCGAGGTATAAATTTAATATTTCTAGTAGATTGTGCCATAAATTCTAGGTTCATAAGGTCGTTAAATTTACTACGGATGTTTGTGTGATTATTTGGATCTATATTAATTACGATGGAGGCCGGGAAAACAATTTTAATCTGAAGGCCTTTCTATAACATAATAAGGTTATTCCGAGAGATTGCAATAGTTCGAGGGGAAATAAATTGTATTTAAAAATAGTTATTTTACACTAGGTAGATTACTTTTCGCAGTCATTTTCCAAGAGTGTTCCGTTCTTATACTAAAATAATGTAAAATTTCAATTGAAGTGTTTGGAATCACTAACGAGACTAATGTTCGCACAATTTAATGGTACTTATTTGGAATTTCTTAAAAACAAGTTTATTTTTAACAAAAAAACATAAATATATTTCCAAGATGTACTGATTATACTTTAAATATCATTTGTTTAAGGGAGGGTAGTCTACTTTGCCCACTCAAAAAAGATAAGAAGTGTATATTCCATTTTTAAGTATTACTAAAGTACAAAGATTTATAAATATTCCCGGAAAACCTGCAGTGATAGTAGGTATTATGAAACCCCAAGACCTTAAGAAATACGAATCCTCGAAATATTCTAAATTTGTTCTAAATATGTTCCAATAATTTAAAAATCCATCTTATAAGAGAAAGATTAAAGCTAAATTAAAAATTTATTTGAATACATCTCGTGTTTCTACTATTGAAATATTACGAAAAGTAATTTTAGCTAAACTTCGTTAGTATTGAGTCAGAAATTTTAGAAAATTGTGGCAATGCATATAAGACCACGCGTCGAAAACGAACAAGGTTATAAACTGTTGGTTACAAAGTATAAAAGTTATGCACACAAGAAATTAACGGGAATGATACCATTTAAAGCTTAAGAAATAATTAACTGCGTTACAATTCAGTATGCACAAAAATATTTTCTTGGCGTCTTATTGCCGGGGGTTTGATCTAATTGGAGCGGAATACGAACAGTCCGGTGAGAAATAATCTGAATTGCGGGGACAACAGTAATGATACAGACACGCCTGTGTTAGGTGGTGTAAAATTTTTAGTGCTTGTTCTCGCCTCTTCTTCATTTTTAGGAACGTAATATGAGCCTTTATTAGAGTTATAAAGTACCTGCCTAGCTTCAGCCCTGTAGGCTGGAAAACCAAGTTATTTTGGGATGATCCATTTAATATAAGAACGGCTAACATTTGTCACGTTTCATCTTGCCCGTGGGGATTATCTATCCTAACTATTAAAAGCTAAAAGTGCTTCTCGAGCCCAGAGGGTTCTTCTACCTGTAAGTGTCTTATATTTTCTTTTGTTATTTTCTTGTTTATTCCGAACCTGGCAAAGAAGGTCTAGGTTGCGCCAGGACGCATGAACCGATTTTCGTGCTATCACCAACTGATCCAGTTTTGTTGGTATGTGGCAGTCAGACTTGGCTATGTCAGAAGAAGCATGTGAATAAAATGAACGCCGTAAGTAAGAGGTTCCTAAGAGCTGCATGTGGCAAAACCAAACGTGACAGAGCAAGGAATGAATGGGTGGTGGATACGTGCCAGGTGAAGGAGACACTGTCTGAACTGTACAAAGGAAGTGCGTTAAGTTAGTTTGGACATGTTATACGAATGAGTAATAAACGCTTAACAAATGGAATACATGAGACAGGTATGAATGGAAAACTAGGTATCGGCAGACCGAGAAAGAGATTGTTGAATATGATTGAAGAAATTGTAAAAGGAAAGAGAATAAAGAGCGCAAAGAATAGGAGAGCTTGTCAAAAATGTTGTATGAATTTAATGGAAGCAAAAGCGTGTAAGGACCGAAAGGAATGGAGACAAATAGTGAATGGGTATTATAAGAGTGATAGTAGGATTGGTAGGTAATAGCAGGCTGGTGTGGATACTTTAGAGTGCTGGGAGTTGCCGTGAAGGGCGATGGTAGTGAGAGGGGTTGGTGTATGTGTGCATGCTGTGGTTGTGAAGGTGGTATTGGGTTGTGCCTACCACGCTATGGAAATTGCATGACTGGTAGTAGTAGTAGCAGTATTAGTGTAAAAGTACCTGTATAACACCGAAATAGCCATTATAAAAACCGATAGTTTTTCGCGAGTTTCAATGTTATAATTTTATGATTAAGTTAAGTAGAAAGACAATTTAAAAGACTTTAACAAATCGCCAAGTGCGGGAAACATTGTATAATTAGAATATTAATTATAGGTGTAAATGTATGTAAACCCAGGAGTTTATCTAATTTAAAAAGTAAAGAAATCAATATAAACTAATTAAAAATTAGATAAATTACTAATACTGTATGTAATAG
>JAHWXV010236657.1:0-10110 GCA_024586415.1 Phrixothrix hirtus | reverse complement strand
CCGTTCTGACCTTAGCCGCTGTTAGCGTCCGCTTGAATTCGTCTAGCGAGCGACCTTTGAGGGTTTCATCCCTTGCTTTGACGATAGTAACTGTCGACTCGACTGTTTTGCATAAGGCGGGTGGTTCGGGGGTTTTATGAGATGGATTCGTAGAATTGCCAGGTAAGGATACGCTACTTGTAGGTGCAGCTTGAGCATAGCTTAGAAAATTGCCCTGCTTATGCGTTAAGGGATTAGTGACATCGCGATTCATTGTAGAATTTATATAGTGCCTCCTGGATTTATTCTTCTTGCGCTTGGAGGGAGTGAGAAACTCCCCTCCTCCTGAGCTATCAAACGATGCGTCAAGAGCGTCTGTATCGGTCTGCCTCTTGCTTCTCCTGGTGCTCAGCCGCCTGAAGGTAGGAGGTAGGGAGGCTTTAATGTAGCTTACATCGCGTTTTATCTCCTGAACGTCCTTTAATAACTTTTTCATTAGCATACTCTCGTTTCTCATCGTGCTTAGATTATTTCGTATGTATTTTAGCTCCCTTTGGACCGTGCCTCTATTATCTTCCCCCCAGGTGTGTTTTTTTTTTGCTTTGAGTTGTATATTGAGGTATGGTGTTGGATAATGTCAATGGATTTCGAAGTGTTATCAAGAAGATAGAATATACGGGCGCCGTCGTCAGCGGTCGCTGCTGGCAGTTTAAAGGCTAGGTTGTTTTCAGCGGTAGCTTCTAGGTGTTTTGTAGCGTAATCTAGTGGATTGCTGCAAGCCACGCCTGTGCTGGGACTAAGTTCTTTGTAACGGTCATTGCCTGCCCCCTGTTCAATGTAAGAGCCCGGGTCGCTTGACTCTTGCGTGGATTGAGTTTCATTTTTAGCTTTTTTGCTGGCATTTCCTATATTTTCAATGGGCGATCTGAATGTTTGGCTGCTCCGCCTCGTGATGTCTAGGTTGTCTGAGATGATGTCAGCCACTTCGTCACCGGCGTTGAACATTTTATAGGGAGGGCGGATCTAAGGTTCCGTATATAAACGAAACGAGCGAAGTTGATTGGTGGGAGATTGACCAATCCGTATTGCCACCTGTAGAGCACCTTCGAGGAGGCCCCTTAGGAGCGATTCTTTGCGGCACGTGGCAAGGTCAATAGAATGTAACAACCAAATAACTGAAAATCGGCGTTACCGTTGCCGAAATTGGATTTTAGGTTGTAAAGCAAGAAAGTATCTATTTACTGCGATTATCTAGTAATGTTAAAAGCGTTACAGTCACAGAAAAACACGAAACCGCCGAAGACGTATTCACCCGCGACACTTGATAAAGACGATCACCACTGATAAGAAAAATACTAACGAGGGCTGCTAAAACCGTAACCGACCCACCCTAATACAAGAGGGGCCTAAGTTACGGAGATCGAAGAAACTATGCAAGAGCAATAAAACAAACGACCGCACTCGGTGACGGCTTGGTTTGATAAAAAGGTGAGTATATTTAAGTCTTGTTGCCCTAACAACAATTAGATGCCAGTATTGGAGTCCCATGGTATTCTTTATTGGTTGGCAAACGCATCGGGCTCTTCAAGGATCAGCATCTTTTCGAACTCCAATTTCAAGATATCGCACAATATATTATATAAAGGATGTTTCAAATTTTATATATTACGAGAATGTTTAGTTATGTAAACATCTTCCTATTTACTAAGGGCGATTTTAAAATAGACCGACAAACTTGTACCATGCACGTGGGAGTAGTACTAAATCATGCCAAAAAATCCTTTTAAACAATTCCTTGCCGTTTCCAAAAATAACACCGTTAAAGTGCTATAGAATTATTTGGGGTCTCTGTAATAGCAGAACAATTGTGTATAAATGATAAAAACGTGACGCAGTTATTACGTCATTCTAAAATGTAATATGCTCATAAATCGACGGAGTGACGTTCGTTTTCAAACATTATGTATAATGCTAAATTATCAATTTTTTATGTTTTGTCAAACGCCGTTGGTGTCAATATTTTCGTTACGAAGTTTATACATATTTTGTGAATTTAGTTAGAGTTATAGTTAGGTCAAAATGGCGAACAAGTCAATTATCCCCTTCATGTAGTAGGTGTAGTTTTACCTAAGTTTGAACTAGGCATAGAAATAAAAACTAAGCTAACTGAAATGGCAAGTATATTAACTGTTGTATTGCAGGCATTGAAGCCGACAAGGATAGAGAACTCTAGGTATAACTATTGTACTTGTACTTATTGAAGTGAATGCGGTGAAAGTGAGATAAAAATTTATTAATACGTTTTTATCAAATTAGGGTGCATTTTTTTTATTTATTAACAAATTAATTGAGAGTAATTATTGATTGCTACACAACTGTGTTGCTAGAATTTATAGCAACTATTTGTATTTTTAATGACTAATTTAATTAATATTTGGGGTAGTAGATGTTATATTCATATACTAATATGAATATCAATAGACGCTTTTCCAGTTACTTTAGTTCTTATTTCTATGGAACTAGACGTTAAGTCTGTAAATTTGCTACTAGTCTGCATGTCAAACATAAGGGATTTATGACTCCCTAAGCCAAGGAAGGATGTGTTGTATATTTTCAATGATTTTTTTTGCAAACGCAGCTAGATATGCATAACATGTTGTAATTCGTTTTAATTAATTAAATTAATGTAACATTATAATAACAGTTGATGTTATTTCTTATATCAGCGACTGGACAGTTGCGAAAAAATATCTTGGAAAAGGTAATATTTGTGAGATTTATACGAGTAAATACTTTAAAAGTTACAACATGTTTTAGACAGCAATTAAAAATGTATTAAACAATAAAATATTAAAAAATGGTTTTTATTATTGTTTTCTTAGGATGTTAGCGGATCAAATGAGCCATAATTTATATAGCTCATTTTATGACAGAAAGACGTATTTGCAGTGCTATTGATAGTACGGGTATACACCCTTAAGAAAATGTGAAACAAATAATTTGATATTAATATTTATAGAGGTTTGTATAATTCAAATATAGAAATATACGACTTACAACTACTAGGATCCAGTAGTAAGGATTAATATGCAATGGTTAGCACGTTGGAGTACCTATCCAAAAATCCTGAGTTCAAATCCCGGCCAATGAAAATTTTTCGATATTTGTGCCTTTTCCGATTTTAAAAATTTTAATTATTCAAAATAATTTGATATTCCTTTCTGATGGGCACTATTTTCTGACTAGATTGTATCACTTGCTCATTTATTGATTTGAATGGTTTCTTGCATTTTCACTGCGAATTAACGCATAGTCTTTTTAACTGGGCTAATTCTACAAAATGTGAATAACTGTTCAACTTATATAGACACCTTTAGTTGCTGTTTAAAGTTGTATTTTTATTTTGTTAAAAAGTACGACAGTTGAAATTTTTATAATTTGTGTTAAGAAAAAGTAGGTTTTTGGTAATTATAAATACATTCAAGTACTTCTACTTAATATGCAAATGAATAAAACACAATTAGACTGCTTTATTTTTAAATAAAAACACGGTTTGTTCATTGTGCTCTTTATTTCACGAAATGTAAATGATACTTGATAACGACCTTTTATTTTAATTTAAAATTTCAGTAAGGCAATAAACAAAACTTTTCATCGTTTTATTATTTTTATTTTTCTTTTAACTGAAAAGGCTAAAATTTTAATGAAAAATACAATATCTTTAGACATCTTTACACTCTATAGTAGAAATCAAACGACAAAATTAATTTTTAAATTAAAAACTAATGTCAATAATTTACGACTCAATAATGTCACGAGATCAAAGGAATAATAAATTTTAATAACCATTTATTTGCACGTTGAAATATAATTTATCCTGAAAGACAGCAGCAAGATCAGTCAACTGTACGAGAATGCAACAAAATTGTAAATATTAGTCTTATATTAAATATACTAGCGGTAATTTATATTAAATGCTTCCATTTTCTTGAATTACGACATTTTTAATAAGTAACTTGGAATTAGAATTTCTGCGCACAAATTCATTAATGTTCGAAATAATTTTTTGTGCGCCCGGCCTGTTCTTATATACTTATCAGCTATGTTGGGTTGTAACGTGTCTCTGCTCTCTGCGCCAAATTGTAATGGCCTTCTGCTCTAAACTTCAAAATTGTAACGTATCCAGACTCGTGGGTAAGTTGGGGTTAGAACAGAATTACTAATGCCGCGTGTTACTTTCTAAGTTGGAGTGCAGGTCCAGAACTGCACTTGATTCCTGAGGAAACTATTTAACTAAAACTTAATTTAATTATGTACAATATTTACAAGCATTCTTCCCAGTGTGAACTTCTGATTCAGTTTTACTTAAGCTGGTTAACCACTTTTATTTGGTACACACTGTATATGTATTCGAGTCATGACTCTTGATGTAATTTAACTTAGACAACTCTTGTGTTTTAATTTAGCTTTTGTTAATTATTAAACAAAATGTTTGTTACCAGTTAATGCATGTCGAATAAGTGTACACCTTTCAAAAATGTTACTTTACTTATATTTGTAATTCTGTTACCCTTGAAAGGTGCGCTACTTTCATTTATTGTGACTGTTCAAATTTATTTTTAATTAGAAATATTTTAATTTTAATTATTTTGAACTGAATTCATACTTTGACATTTATAAACATTTATTTTGCAATTATTTACACTTTTAGTGGTTATATTATATTAATAATATAATCCTTCATTCGTTGTAATTTTAAGTATTTAGTAATAACACAATTTAACACGGAAAAGTGTTTATTTAAACAATAAATTATAATTATAGCAGTTCTTTGAATTATTTCAGTTTTCAACCCTTAAATTAGTTGACGGCTGTTTTATTTTTGTTCGGTAAATGCAGATGGCGTGACAACGCCCTTTATGATGAATATTTTAAGCCAATTCGATCGGTTTTGATGTTTACGGATCTCAAAATGGCGTTAGTTACTTGTATTGTACAGTTCTGTTTGCTGGTGATAATTGTATGTTTAGCGCGAGTGAAAATTAATTTAGGTAATTCTCATTTAATGTGTTATTGTTCATAATTAACTGAGGTTTGAATAGCGGGGAGGGATAGTCGACGGGTGATCTCAGGATGCCTCATCAGCCGTGGAAAGCTGGTCCAGTTTCGGAACGGAGACCAGCGTCTAACTTCTGGGAAGGATCGAAGTGTTTTCACACATTCCGGTAAGAGTTTAATATTATTAACAATCACGAATTAAATGAGAATAGTATTTCTCAAATTTGTTACTTTAATGCAGAACTGTATAATGCAGGTTAACAAACCCGGAAATCGCCACCTTTAAATGGAGCTAGATTGCTTTGATCCTCAAACACTGGATCACTGCCATCCGTAGCAAAAGTACCGTCCTTTTGTTTTGAATTTCAATTTTATGTAATGTGAACGGAATTTTACAATAATTCACAGGATTAAAATTACCACGCTTATACTTGCGGTAGTTCTAACCTATGTTCGTCGGTTTGAAATGGTTTTTACAAGCTAAGGCGCTAAAATATGTCTCGTATGAGATTTTACCTTGCTCAGGCGGTGAACGTCTGTAGAAAACCGGGTTTTGAACGCGTGTTTATATACTAAACGGCTATCATCAAATTGAAGGCTATATAACTTTCTTTTCGTTTAACTCCCTTAATTAAAATATTTTATAACAAATTAGTACATCATTGAACGTGTAATTTTAATGTATGTAAATCAGTAAAAATGATATTAACAGAACTGTTTACATACGCTCAAAAATAACAAAAATAATTATATATGCTTAATTATGTTAGTTAATAATATTAAAAGTTATGTGACATGTGGTGGATTGTAATACAGATTATTCTATGAATAAACGACTTACATACCATTTAAAATAAAGCAATTAAATTAGTTTAATTAACGTAAAATTTTCTATAAAAATGCAAAACTGATGTGCGTTTATCTAATTAAATTTGAGCACTGATATTTTATGTATATAAAATTCAAACGGTCAAGAATCTTGAACAAATCAGATTAATATAACACAATAAATTTATGATGTATCAAATCTTAACACTAATTAATATAACGGTAATTAAATACAAATAAATAAATTAATACGTTAAACGGTAATTTTGAAAAATAGTAATTAAAAGCAAAAATAAATAAATATGATAAACGGTTTTAAAAATCTCGGTAATTACATAAATGATAATCAACTAAAATATATACATGGTGTTTTGTTACATTATGTCTAACCAAATGATTTCAAATAAACAAAATAGATACAATTAATGCAGTTATACCGTTCTAAAGCGGTGAGTTTAGGCGCATAGTTTATTGATTTAATTATACACAAGAGGAAAATTCACTGCGACTGTATAGGTTCATTACAGGTTTTCACGTTCTGAAATATTTCCCGAAGTGTTGCGATTGTTACAGTAACGCCACGATTATACTTAACAACAAGAACGCTATAGCTCATAACGATATTACTACTATTACAAAACGGGGAAAGGTTTGATATAAAATTGTTGTAATTGGCTGATAACTGTTATTAGTACAAAAAATAGTGTACTATACACGATCGGTAAGTGCCTTAGTACAAAAAGTCTCGAGCTGTTGTTAAGCACTTACCGATTTTGTGTCGTGATATGCAATTGAAGATAATCCAAATGATAAGACTAATCCACTGAAGTTATAGCAGAGTACTTCATGTGTACATATTAGATTTAAATATGGATACACGATATAAACATGTAGATTCTTCTATGACAAACAAACGCAAAGACCAACTAATCCATTTAAATAACTTTCAAATCATTTGACGGTAAACGATTTTGACTGCCACGTTGATAGATGGAGAATAGCTTACTGAGGATGGCACCTCCAAACGAGTGCGTATAACACTTATCAATGTGATGTAATAGAAATAAGGGTTGTCCGGATAAGGCAAGTTTCCTAACAATGGAGTTGGGTGAGTCCACGATGTATACGATCCTTGACACGCCTCTGTCCTAAAAGGTATCAGCAACCTAAACGACTTCATGAAGTTTTAGTCAAGCACACTTAGAGAGTCTTAAATTTACTTTTCAAAATAAAATAACCTAAGTAATAAAATTTATACAATGATATAGCGACTAAATTATAATCCATTAGTCGTTCACAATTAGCTAACAAATCCAATAATGCGCCACCCTGTTTGTATTAATTAATGAAAAAGATTACTAAGTAATACCTCGATTAAAATAATTTATTTTAATCGTCTAAAGAAAAAAGTGACAACTCAAACAGCAAAAGTATTGTACTTTTCCTAATAAATTTATAGCCAAACCGTCATCTGTATGAGAAAAAAGGAAGACAACAGTCAGGTTTTGTTGCCGTTCCACGTCTAATAAACACATTTTTTTAAAATTTGCCGCCGTACATTCTGAGTAACGGTGTGGTTGGCAGGACAACGAAAAATAATAAATAAAGAGAGTTTCCTGTCGGATAAAACACGAGAGACGGATTTTCTACGCTCCATTATGATTGAGAAATATGTAATCGAAATTAAATTGACAGTTGTGGCGATTTTTCACATCTGGTGGATTTGGTCGGTGTATAATTGGCAATAACTGGTCGTGAGACCCCCGCGCGTGGCAGTTAATACACGCGTAGTGTGTACTTGAAAGAATCGGTCGTGTGCGCGAGTTCTTTGATTGAAGTGTTCGGGTGTGTGTAAGGACTCCGCAGATTTAGTATGTCGGAATACCCGGCCTGAGGGATTGAACAGTGTATCTCTGGGGATTGACCTGACTTTTCCATCCCGCTTGCAGCTTCATTGGACATGTTAGGTCCTTCTGAGGGTACAGGAATCCATAAATAATTCCGATGGGCGATTCTGGTTGAGGGCAATCAAGAAGGCCGGTGAAGTGACGAATAAGACTAAGGTACCTGTTATAATCTTGTTCTGTTGCTTCCATATTGTTTGCCTGTGAAGGTCGTAAGCTAAATATCAACAGATATTGGCGAGAATCCAATTTAATTTGACGTCCCGGCTGCCAACGCTTTTATAGGCCAGCTTAAACCTACCCGTTGCGAGGGGAGCCTATTAATACATACCTCCTGTCCAGATTATGGGGGAATATCTGAGTTTAGTGTGTAGAAGACTGATTAGTTTTCCCCTCACCCCTTGAGTTATGCCACATTCAAGAGACAGAGAAGTTACCTGTAAGCTTTTGTATCCTGTTGTTTCTGTGTGTATGCTAAATAAGTCATTTCTTTAGCAATAGATATATCATATTACCCAACTAGACCTCTATTTTGAACTTAGAATAAGTTAATAGTTAATATTTTGTATTTCAGGGGATATGTGTTAGTTAAGGCAACTTCCCCTTTAGCCACGGTCTGAACATATATTATTATTTGGGGCCCTGGTAAGAGGAAACCCCTGGACAACATATCTATAGGCCACCGAACCGTTTTTCCCTGTTGCGAGGAACAATTCTATTCAGTATACGGCCCCCCTATATTTCGAATTCTTGTATGCGTTTATCTTAGAGCACGGGCGGTGCTGGTACAATTTACCTGAAACTCTCCCTCCTCCTAGAAGCTTGTAGGGCATCAGTATCTTTGTGGGGCGTAACGCTTAACGCGCCTGTGACACAACATAATTATAGATAAATAGTTTAATTGTAATTAATTTAACGATGTAGAGAAGTAAATCTGACGATAATAAATCGTACAGTAATTTAGTGCATACAATAACATCAAGATTTAATTGACTTCAATAATGTATTAATTAAACAAATGTAAAAGAAATTTCCGGCGTGCTTGCAAAAATGTTTCCTAAAATTACTATAACGCATTCAAAAACGAGTCGAATGTGTCTTTATCGCTAGGTGCGCGATAAAATAACTTACAAACGCCTCGGATATTTCTTAAAATAAGAGAAATATTTACAACGTTATTAAACAAGTATTTCTTTCTATTGGTAATCGTAGTTAAAATTGACACTGGGTAAAATAAATCCACCTAATTTAAATTTGTTGCAACAAATCGGATTACGCAACCCCCAATAATAAATTATGCAAAAACATTCAATTCATTGAAAATAACCAAAATTGTAAACCGTCCAAAAGAATTACTTTCACAAATATTGCGATCTTTTATGAAACTGTCCAAAATTATAAAGAAACTCTTGACTTATTACTTAAATATAACTTCCTCTATCCCAAACGTTAATAATGTTAATTACAATCAAATTCAATTTTACATTACCAAAACACAACTTTATATATTACTATGGTAAATAAATTTTTAAATAATTTACATTGCACGAAAGCGAATAAATGGTCCAAAGATATGTTTGAAAATATAAAAAGAAATAAACAATGTATATGGTAAAAAATAAAGTAAAGATTTCGTCACCGACCTTCTGCAACAAGATATTAGACGACTGCTACAGTATAAGCGGAGCTCCATGTCGTTAAATCTGGGGTCGGAGCTCTTAGAAAGCGTAGAGATAACGTCCAAGTAGCCCTGGGTTATATAAACGCCAAACAGATTCGAAAGCCGGCTGATCATCGAATAGCGCAACTACTGATTTCTGATCTTCAAACTGATGTACCATAAACACTAATTACCATCGAAAATTAATTACAGTGGAACCAAAACTAAACAATTAACAACTGAAGGCGGATTACATAAGCCGGAGCTCTAACGTCGTAATTCCCATTGGAAAAGAATACGTACAAAAACGACGCTCGAGACAATCTATGTCCCGTAACTAAAACACTATACAAATAAGAAAGAATAATTAACTAATTTATCTACAAGAGATCATTCCCCCTTTAACTTATCCTGTGTGTAACACAGGTGCCCAAAATTCATAAGCATAACAACTTAATACACACTCTGCTCGTACAAGAATGGCCAAGACGACACGCGCTCTACTTTGATTCGCGTCTCTCAACATTTGAGAGTGCTGCGACAAAAGGTGCCAATGAAATCAGCGGTACCCAAACAAATTAAAAATGAAATTCGTTTAATAGAATTCCTTAACTAGTATAATTAAATGAACCTTATATTGGATAAATAACGATATAAGTTGCTTTCAAAATTAAATAAGCC
>JAHWXV010236622.1:0-10623 GCA_024586415.1 Phrixothrix hirtus | reverse complement strand
TCTTTAGGATTCTATAGATCTGCTGTACTAGAAGCTGAGTCTACGTTGTAAGTGAACTTGATATAAGAGGACACCCTGTCGCTCTGGTGTTCTTCGAGTTTTTTTTTCTTTTCCTTTTTTTGTATTGAGCGACTGGCGCCCTATTTGTTCTGTGCTGTACTTTCTCCTTTAATTTTCGACTGAACCCAATTAGTATGTAATCCAAACTGAGAAGAGACCAACTGTATAGTATTATACTCAAAAACTTTACACTTTCACCGATTACACCATATCTCCCCTACTCTACCGCATGGCTACTGAGCTAGAATCCGTGGCAATGTGCTTTGATGGAATTTTAAATTTATTAAGTAAAATATTACATATTTTACAACACCAGTCTTGTAATTTTTATTTACTATAAAATGTATATAAGTGCTATTTTACTGACTGTATGTCAAATAAAAATTCAAAGTTGAACTATTTTTCATGAAAGTGGTTGAGAATAACAAATAAAATCTACCTTGATGACCTAGCGCCACTAGGATACCTGTCATAAGCTCCCCAAGCAAACTAGAAAGAAATATTCAGGTTCAAAAATTCCAGACTAATTCTTTGGGACTGATGAATTCAAAGAATTTATTTAACAAATCCCAAGCCTACTTTTGGTGTAACTGACGTGAATATTTCTTACTACGCCAAGAATGCTATAATAATAATTAAATTTGAATATTGCATATTTTCTAAAATAAATTTTTAAACATTTACAACCACCTAGAGCCAGAGCTCCAAGTTATCTAACTGATTTAAAACTTTAACAGGATGCTAAGGTGGTCAAAATTGTAGAATAATAAATAGGCAAGCAACACATGATCTCATTGAATGAGGAATTTTTGCATTAAAAGAATAAATCACATTTCATTATGACCAATAAAGCTAAAATCAAATAAATTGTTTCTGATTCATATGCACTGCATGAGTGTGGTGAATATTAGCTGCTTTTTATTTATAAAAAATAGTATGAAAACTAGAACCGCAAAATAGTGTTTTTTTTTGTAAAAGGAAAATGGCTGATGTGCACTGCACTGGTGTAATGCAACAAATTGGAAACACTCTGGGAAACATTTTAAAACATTGTAGTAATAGATATTTAAAAATAACAAATGTGAGAATGCCGAACAACTGTTTGATTAGCAAAATGAATTTTAAACAGATAGAAAATATTAATTTCAATTATAAAATGGGAAGAAATGCATATATGAAATACAACTTAGATGTCAATTAGAATATAAATCCTCTATACAGAGTATTTCACTAGATAAAACTAATCAAATTTTTTAAAATGACTGAAGAAAAACGATAACACTTACAGTACATTAAAAATTATCTTACTTCATGCGAGTAGTGTGGTGGTATATCGTCTTGCTAAAAGTAATAATCTTGATTTGCCTGCCTATAAAAGAGCATATAAGACATAAGACATATTGCTGTATATTTCGACAGTGTTATCTGTAAATTCCGTGTAGGTCTATTACTGTTGTCAAGGAATATGTCATTATAAGTACGAGCAGCCATGATTATTTTCAATTTCACATTGAATGACACTCTTTTGTAAACAGAAGCTTTTTGTGGAGATTCGTAATGTTCGACAGCTACAACTGGACTTGCATGAGGCATACCTTGATGGGAAAGTTCTTTTTCACCTTATGACATCGGATAATATTTGACATCATCGCAAATTTCATATTCTCCTAACATTTTAACAAATTTCTCGAATAATTTACTGTTAACCAATTTTGTATAATTGAAGAATTGTTTTGGTGTCTCAACATAATTTAAATGAAATCGTATCATAATATCTACAAGAAAATATTCAATATTATCATTCACATTATACTATAGTCATAAGTATAAATTTTCTTTTAAATAATTAGCTAATAGAATATATTTCCCACAAAAATATTCAATGGCATCCGTCAAATCTCCTTTAGAAATATCACATGTTCAATTGTTGATGTGTTTATTAATGTCATCTTCATATTCAATTACTACACAATTTTACTTGTGCTGTTTACACTATACTGTTTCATTTCACGAAGGCCGCCGAGTGACTAACAAGAAAATCAAGTCATAGCGCATGAAAATCCCTCTATGAAAACCATTAAAAGAGAACAAGAAAAAAGCGTAGGTAGTCCCTTTGCCTTTAACAATAGAACAGATAGAGCCGACACGATGGTCAGGTATTCTTGCCAATCCATGTGCGACTATCAATTTCAACACAATTAATTATGGCAAATTCTCCTAAAATGATATTATATATAAAAACGACAATAATAAAAATTTTAGTAAATATGACAAATTATATCATGTAACAGAAATCTAAAACTTCTCAAAATTAACTTGAAAATAAAAGAAGTTTAAAAAAGAAGTAATAACACTTGACAAAATAACTGAAACTAAAAAACCTGCATTAGAAGAAAAACTTTTTACACTACTCGGCTAAAACTTTTCACACAAACGCATAAATGTATAACATTTCATAATGGCAATTGATTTTTTCCAACGTTCGAGAAATTTTTCAGTTGCACATAAAACATTATATGACATTTATAATTTTATTTTACTCTTAAGATTGCAATAACTATTCATTAATTGTTATTTTACTATTATTCCATATTTATAAGAAAGTAAACTAAAAAATTACAAATGTTACATATAAATAATTGAAAGTGTAATATAATTAAAAAAATGTTCAAAAAATCTAATTTTCTGTTAATAATTTTATAGTTTACTCTTATGTTAGTTTAAATTTAAATTGTTTTGTTTCATTGTGTGTACAATAAAATGTATAGTTGTAATGTGTTAAAAGTATAAAATGTGTTCTGTTAACATTCGTGCAGTGCAAACATGCGACCTACCCAGCATATCAAGCCCAAAGTGCGGAGATCGAACTGCCGCAATAAACAAACACAATTGTTACAAAATACATATATCATTTTACAATAATTTAAAGTATATAATACTTTAAGGAGTGTACTAACATTAACGTCTCATATTTGCTCTTTTATTTTTATCTAGACATGCTAAAATCACTTTATTTTTTATAACGTTTTATTCAAATATTAAGAATTATAATTTAGAAATGGAGTTACAAATATTTTATAAACAATTTTAATACAATTTTACACATTGCTGGTAGACTGATATGTACCTCATCCATTCAGTATAACACTGTTTTTACTTTAATCAACTCAATGTCTGTATTATTTACTATTCATTAAACTTTTTATAAAAAAAATAAATATCCTTCATGTACCATAAGTTTCATGTTTTGTCATACAACAAGTCACTAATTGTAAGATGTATATTTTACAGATGTTGCTAAATTATAGTTGCACCTTGATAAGTAAAACCTTAACCTGTTGTGTTAAAAAATAAGGTATACAAAATAATTTAATTGCAGTTCACTAATTAAGATTTAGCACATAATATTGGTTAATAAAAGGGTTAGAATGATGTTACGTTAGCACCATAACAGGTGAAGAAAAATCTATATACAATATATCGCTGGATAGACTTTTTTTATTTGTAACAACAAAAAAATATTCCATATAAAATTTGTTGCTTGTCTCAAAACCACCAATTGTGATATATTCTTTTTAGCAGCTGAGAAAATTAGAAAAAGTCACAAAAATTTAAGCAAAAAAGTTTCTAAGTTTCATATTTTTGACTAAATCAGATTATCATGTTATCTTCCATGATAACCTGATTTAGTTTCATAGCTTCTAGTAAACCAAGTTACCTGTATTTGTCAATGTCATTACGTATGTGTCAAACTACACTGATACTTACTTAATAGTAATGCTAACTTTAGAACAAAGAGTGTACCTCATTCAGTGTTATGGAACTAGTGAATTTTCTTATAACTTTGCAATTCATAAATTCAACAAAATTTGTTAATATTAACCTAAGCGTTAATGCTTTACAAAATTTGATACAAAAATTTCATAGAACAGGTAGCATAATTATCAAGAAAGGAAAAATGAGATGAGAAAGATAATGCTAGATTCTGTAGACAAAAATTCAAAGTTATCCCTACGAAAAAGGTCTACACAGTTAAACTTTAGCAAATCACATTTACCAAGAATTTTTAAAGAAAACAAAATTAAACCTTTTAAACCAATTTTTATAATAATTAAGAAGTGGTGATGATGCTTTGTATTTAGACTTTTGCTTATGGGTAGAACAAAATCAGTCTGTAAATCGAAATTTTTTAAAAACATTACTTTCTCTTACCCTATGTGAAATATTGGTTACAGGGAAGATTGTTTTCGTCAAAAATTTTCAATGTCAAAATTATAGTGAAAATACACATTTTCAGGTGCCCTGAGTAGGAAATTCATGTTTTTGGAAATTGGCTTACCCTATGTGAAATATTGGTTACAGGAAAGATTGTTTTCGTCAAAAATTTACAATGTCACAATTATAGTGAAAATACACATTTTCAGGTCCCCTGAGTAGGAAATTCATGTTTTTGAAAATTGATCTGTGTCTGTGAACACGATATCTCTAAAATATAAAATCGTAGAAAAACAAAATTTTATAATTAAGTTTATGACCATCCGATCATGTGACGGCAACACTTCACTAGAATTGGATAACCAGAAGTTCCACTTTACTCTCATCATTTTTTGGTTTTTCGAAATTTTCTCGAAATCAGCTCAGATTTTTTTAAATTTACTATATGTTTTAGACATTTAATACCTTTTCATATAATCTAGGCAGTTTCTCAGAAAATTTTCCATAAATCAAGTAAGTGAAAGTACTTTTACTATTAACTCTGAATAAAATGACTGAAACTGAAAGTCCTAGGATAATGATAATTTATATTTGAGGTCATGACCATATTTGTGGGCAAAATAAAAAATTTGGTTAAAATCAAATAACCAAAAGTACCACTTTATTTCTGTCATTTTTGATATTTTCCGAATTTTTCATCTTTTGCAATTTTCTTGAAATCAGCTCTAATGATTTTTTTTAAACTTATATTTCTTAACTACTTAATTCTGTTTTATATGAACCAAGCAGTTTCTCTAATACACTTTTGAAAATCAAGTAACTAGAACTACTTATAGTATTAGTTGTGAACAACATATCTCTAAAACATTGTATAAAAATAAAAAATTGTATTTAAGTTTTCTATCTTCCGCAGTTAAACTCAAATGACAGCAAGGGCCACAATATTGTTGCGATTTTTAAGTTTTTTGCCATTTTTGCAAAAGCATCCATAACAATTTTTTTCTTTGAGACCCTTTATACATGAACTTAGCGGTTTCCCTGAAAAAAAAAGCATTGAAGGGAGATAACAAAAAATCTCTGGAGTGTTTTGCATGTCTAGTAATTTGGATGGGTGACCATTTCAATTATTGTTCCTGAAATAAATATAAATAATATTTTAATTATTTATGGACATTTGTATATTTGCATATCTACACTTTGCGTACTTAAAAAGATCATTCAAAACTTCACCTGCACATGCAATAAGAACAGCTGTTGCAGAGGAAAGAATATTTATTCAAATTATAAATGAAATTTACAATAATACATGATAAAAAAAATCATTTTAAGTGCAAAATAATATATATTACACCTTAGTTTCATCAAAGAATCTGCCTTTTGCAGCTAACACTACCTGAATGATTGGTGGCATTTTATTAATCAATTTATAGATTGTTCCAGCTGGAATACTGTTCCATTCTTCTATTAATATATCCCACAGCTGATTTTTTGAAGAAGGAGTCATCATCCTTACTCTTCTGTCGAGTTCATCCCAGTAGTTTTAGAGGATTAAGGTCGGGGCTTTATGGGGACCAAACCATTACTTTCAAATATCTGCACTTTCCTGCTATTGGAAGTAATGTTTGCATAAATGCGACGTGTGCTTCGGTTTATTATCATGCATAAATGTGAAAGTGTCACCGATTAGCCGCACATAACAGACGTGCCATTTTGCTTTACAGTGGGAACAATACATTCGCAAAACATCTTTTCATGTTTACCTCTTCTGACAAAAATTCTTCTCATTTGGTCAAACACTTCAAACTCAGATTCGTCAGACCACAGTACTTTCTTCCCGTCTTCTTGTGTCAAATTTCGATGCTGACGTGCCCACTGTAATCGCTTCAAACGATTACCGCATCTTAAGAGTGGTTTTCATGTAGCAACTCAACTGTGCAAATTAGCTTCCTGTAGGAAGCGCTTAATTGCATTCATGGAAATTTGTTCTCGCCATCCGCGATTGAATTCCGCAGTTATTTACTGGGGGCTGTTAATGGTCGATTACGTTTGCTTATTATCTGGATTCATGGATCTTCTCTTGTTGAGGTGCATCGTGATGGTCCCGGCTGTGCACGATGATCTAAACTACCCATTTGGTCAAACCGTTTAATCATATTATATATCGTTGATTTTGTAACATCAACTTTTGCACTTATTTAACGAATAGAATATCCTTTATCATGAAGTGTTTTTATTTTAGACATGTCTTCTATAGATGTTGCTTTACCTCTTGACATTTTTTAATGAAAACAAAATCACAACCAACACTTCGAAAGAATTATTTATGTAACAACAGTTTCATGTATACAGACAAACCGAGATAGTAACAATAGCAAGACTGATTGTTAGGATTTCATAAAAGACCCTCTCTCGCATTAGGTAGATTCTTGGAATGTTTTTAGGACCTTTGTATCTTCAAGGTAAATTTCCGGTACGATTAGAGAGATTTATTTTTCGAAGAAGGGATTAAATACTGTTCAATAATTTAATAGTTTTAAACAGTATTCATAATTTTAAATAATACTTAGAGATATATAAAACTGTATTGGGTGATAGGTAATGCAATTTTCCTAATTTAATAATGTTATTACTAGTTTTCAACCATTTTACAATGAGCGGTAGCGTATATACGTAAGAGAGTCATGCATTGTCTTACGCCAAATTTTTTCTGATGAATTGATATTTATAACCATTGGGAACGTTTCAACACAAAATTAGAGATTTTGGTCAGTAGCAAATCCAAATTTCAAAATTGTGATTAGAAGTCAGAATCATAAAAAGGTTAATGTGTGATGTGGTGTTATATATGGAAAAACCATCAGTCCGTACTTTTTTAATGAAAATGTGAATCAACAAATGTATTTGAAATTGCTCAAAATTTTTTGTTGGCTGCTGTAAAAGATAAACCTAATTTTAAAAGCGTATTTTTTCAAAAAGATGGTTGTCTTACACACTCAACAATGTTGGTAAGAAATTATTTGCAAGAACATTTTCAACAGATGGATAGGTCATTCATTATGGACCCGTCAATTGGATGGCTCGTTCCCCCGAATTAAGAACATAATAATTTGGACAACAATATGGAAATTTCAAAACAAAAAATTACTGAAGCAATAAATTCTGTCACTGAAGATATGATTCACAATGTTTATGGAGAATTTGTATATAAAGCTGGATACGACGTTGAATAAAATAAAATGTTTCTCTTTAGCTCAAAGTGTGTTTTACTAATTTTCTGAGCTGTTAAAAAGATTATTAAATTTTTTTATCAGAATTGGTGGTTTTCAGACAAGCAAAAAATGTTATAAAGAATGATTGGTTTTTGTTAAGTTACAAATACATCTTTTTCCCTATTAAGTCTAACCGGGGACACATTGTGTCTCAAGCTAGGCAAAGGGAATATGAGTAGAATTGTTAGAATATTATACTTGATGAAAATTAAAAGTTTGATTGAGAATTCTACATTGTTTGTTAGAAGTAATTAAAAACTATTGAAGTCTAGAATAAGCTGACAATAAAGACTTTTGCATTAATTATTTTGTAAAGTAGTTATATAAATTGAAATAAATAAGATTCTGTCATCAACATATGAAACTGTAAAAAAATTTGTAGTACAATAAGCAGTAACTATAGAAATGGAAAAGATTTGATTGAAAAAAAAAACTAGGCGGACATGAAATAACATAGAAATGTCAAAGGATATTTTTCTGAAGAGTGATTATTAAAAATATAGTTTATATGAGAAGTGGTTGATGAATAAACATACAGGGAAGACGAAAAATAAATGGATGTTTGAAGTCGTTATTTTAAAAAGGATTCTGTTAATGAAGATATTTGAGAAACTAGTCCAAAAAGTTGGAAATTGCATAAACAGCAAACAAAAGTTTAAGAAAAGATAATTTGAAATTGTTAGATATTTGAGAAAAGTATTTGCAAAAGGTTTGAAATGGAATGGAATAGTGGATGAAAGTTTAGGAAAAGACGATGTTAAGTCAGCAAAGGAACCATTATACGATTTAGAAATAAATAAAAACAAAATAAACAACGAAGATATAATCTAGGCAGTTTCTTAGACGATTTTTCGTAAATTCAGTAACCATGCAACCTTTAACTTAGAATAAAATAACGATGAAAATAAAAGTCTTAGTTAAATCAAAATTTATATTTGAAGTCATATCTACCTCTGTATGCAAAATCAAGAATTTGATTAAAATCGTATAATCAAAAGTAGTACTATATTTTAATCATTTTTAGATATTTTCTGAATTTTTCATTTTTCGTGATTTTCTTGAGATTGGCTCAAATGATTTTTTTTAAACTTAGTAAGTGCAACACACTTATAATGAACTTCCATATAATGGAAACTCACATATAATGAACATATTTTAAAGTCTCAGAAATATTACATGTAAAAGCATCGGATATTATAGACTCGCTTAAAATAGATCCTCGCCTATAATGGACCAAACTTTGTTATTCTAGTCCATTACAAGCAAGATTTTCAATTTAGGGAAGTTAACCTTAGTAGTTTGCTTTTGGATGTTGATACAATTTAGTTTATTAAAATTTTAAACATATCGAAAAACATAAAACATGTATTTACTTTACACGAAAAGTTTACAATAATAAATGAAATTGAATAGGGTTCATCTCAAGCAAATATATATGCTAATATTGCTATAACAAAAATCCACTGTCTACTATTTGGAAAAATACCAAAAAAATTAAGTGACTAGAAAACTACTGACCGAAAGAAAAAAATGAGACTATCATTACATTTACAAGTTGACGAAATGCTGTTTAAATGTTTCCAACAAAAACGAACTAATAATTTTCCAATTAGTGGACCTATGCTACAAATGAAGGTTGAAGAATTTGGAAATAATAATTGGAGACAACTTTAAATGCAGTTCTGGTTGGCTCGACATGTTTAAAAAAAAAACATAACATTGTTTTTGCAAAAATATGTGGCGAGTGGGTTTTAATCGACAGAAACATTACAGATGACTGGATTTCTCGAATTTGGCCTGTATTTGTAACGATTATTCAGATGATAACAAATTCAATGCAGATAAAACTGGGATATTTTATAGAATGCTACCGGATAAAACTCATAAATTAAAAGGTGAAATCTGCAATGGGGAAAAACTATCAAAAGTAGAATAACTGCTATGATATGTGTGAGTGCTTCTGGCACTGAAAAACGAAAACTATTAATAATAGTTATATGTATACCTATTATTTTGCTCTTGGTTGATAACTACCCTGCTCACCCAAATGTAACTGCATAACATCAAACTTCAGTACTTTCCACCCAATATGGCATCGGTTTTGTAACCTATGGACCAAGGGGTTATTTGGAGTCTAAAACAAATTTACCTATCGTTTACCGTATCAAGCGGTTACCATCTTAGATGCTATAAATTTTCTTGTTCTAGCATGGGAAAATGATTCTTCAGAAACAAACTTACAGTAAATACCGCATTTGTCTAAAATAATGACATCAACGAAAAAGTGAATGATATATTTAGGTTGAATTGTAACTACATACGGCGGCGAATTCTCTGCTTGGCGATTCACTAGAGTACCACTATGGTATGCACATAATGGGAAAGACGCTGGCCAAGCCCACACCGACAATGCGCCAGCGATTCTCCGAACAAGTGACTATGAATACTGGCATAACTTTTTTAACAAATAAAGTATGTTTGTTACATATACACAGAATAATTAAATAACTGAACTTTTTAGATGTAGAATAAAATACACATTATATTACTGTTGAAACATTATATTTTTTCGAAATAGGTTCCATTAGAGTCAATACAACATTTGTGACGATTAACTAAAGCATGCATAGATTTTTTTAAGTCATCTGTAGGAATGTTCTTAATCACCTGTGTCATGGCCACTTGAATGGCTGGAACAGCATTATAAAACGTTCCTTTCATTGCAGTTTTCAGTTTAGGAAAAAGAAAATAGTCACTCGATGATAGATCAGGCAAGTACGGTGGGTGGCCAATGACAAAAATTTGTTTTTGCATCAAAAATTCATAAACTTTTTTGGTTCTGTGAAGTGGTGCATTATTGTGCAATAAAAAGAGTTGTTTTCCTTCTGGATATTCAGGCCTAACTCGAACAATTCTCGATCAAAAACGATGCAAAACTTGTAAATAATATTCTCCAGTAACATTTTCACCTTCTGGAAGAAATTCCTTGTGGACAACACCTTTTGAATCATAAAAAGTTATCAACATTGTCTTGATTCTTGACTTCTAAAAACGCAATTTTTTTGGTTTTGGTTTGCCT
>JAHWXV010236619.1:0-27684 GCA_024586415.1 Phrixothrix hirtus | reverse complement strand
CCTTTCTTTAGGTATTTTAGGTTGTTTCCTGTGCGAGCTCGTACCAGTTTCTGGACCACCCGGCGCTCGTCAGCACCGAGTCCAGGATTTCCGCCAGCGACACTGGGAGCGTAACTTGCACCTGCCAACCACGATATTGTGTTCGATGGTTATCTCGACCATCCTTTTTTTATAAGTAACTACTCCCCACTCCCTAGCCTCCGCGGCACTAAAGCTGGCCCGACATTTTCCTTTTATTTTCACCGCGAAGCGTGATCCTTCTAGCAAAGCCGTTTGCGCTCATTCATCCAACTTTAACGTGGCATTGTTATTATAATTTCTGTTTTTTTGTGCGAATCTAAGTATATGAATGTGTTTTGTGCTAAATTATTGTTCTTATTTCAACAACATAAAGCTTAGCTACAATCTTAAATATACAGTGCGCGTACAATAAGTTAAAGAACGATTCAGTAATTCTTAGCAAAATCAGAATCGTATCAGTATACAGGGTGATCAAATTTAGCACCCGTTTAATTGATTATTAGCTCTAAATAAAACTATATTCTAAACTTTTGTACCAAAATAGCTCAACCTATAATTTTATTGACGTTCCAAATCTGTTTTGATATACAGGGGGTATTACTGTTGTACTTTCTCTTTACCTTCTGGAGAATTAGTAATATACCTGGATCAAACATTTTACTTTACTTCACTCCTAATTCTGTAATAGTTAGTACTCCGAAATATACCGGAGGCGTTAGAAATAGTAAGCACGGATAGTTTAGCATCTTCTCTTTCAGCTTTATCACGTATCTGCAGTACCGTAGGAGTGTCTGTCTCCACTCCACATGTAGGTCTCAACATCTGGACATATGGTAACAGTCATTGACTTGAGAACAGTAGCGCCCACCTGTTACCAATTTTTTCTTCGCCTTACAGTGTTCAGCCTGGAAAGTATCAATGAACTACGCCTTGCTCCACTGCAGCTTTGCCGACCGTGGTTGAACAATCGCGATTTTACTTGCCACATGCGTTATTGCGCTAATATTAAATTTGTTTCTTGTTGAAGAAATTGAACCCAAATTTAAATTTAAAAATTCAATGGTTTGGCGAATCCATTTTGATTGTTCTGGATCTGCGTATGATTTCTAAAGTTATTTAATTCAATTAGTTATTCAAGGATAATGGTTCAGGTGGGTCATATGTTGCAAAACACTGTACAGCTTATATTTTGCTAATTTGAACCTGTAAATTGACACAACATTAGTGTCTTGGCCACTCTGTTTTCCACAGAAAACAGTCAATGGAAACATCTAATTATGCTCGACCTGGGTTGAATGGTAGCCCTGCCACCATAAAACACAACTGTTTGGATGACCCAACCCTTAAACACCAAGGTAAGGAATTAAATAGATTTATCCTTATATGAGTTAGTTTTCGTTTTGTGATGATGTGCATTGCGTAGTCGCGCTGAAATTTGATTTACTGAAGAGTTTTATATGAAAACAGTCAATTCTACTATAGGTGCTATACTGATGGTTCAGATCTGTATATTTTATGCTATTATAAATATACACCATAATTGTGTTTAAATAAAATTAATATGTAGCTTGCTTAGTTAGGAAGATATGCTCGGAGCGTATACTGAGGTTATCTCACGAGCACGTGCAATTTGTTTCTTTACTTACGGACAAATCGTATTCCTATTTTCTATTTGAAGGCGCTAGAGATGTTTGATTGAGCAAAATTCATTGGGAACTTCGTCAAGTTTGTGGCAAAGGTGAAAACTGCCATGGCATAAATTAGTACGAACACAACCTTTAATTAATTTTGCTTTATAATGGACAGAAAAACTAGGTTTAGGCTGAAATTGTGTTAATTTTATGGACCTGTTAAGTTTAATTGGCAAAATATCAGTGAAGGTGGGCATGGGTTCCAGATGTCTTAAATATGTTTAAAAATAAATGATTTCAAATTTATTTACCATTTGGATGTCGTAGGCAACACTTCCTACATCTGAAGCGAGGTAACATCCCATATAATGTTTGACTTAATTTAAACGTTGTCGTACAATTGAATCTAACAATTTTTCTTTCTAAGAACTGTAGTTAGTGTTGGAGATTTTTCAACCGACTTGAACTCGACAAAGAAAGGTCAAGGCTATAAGGCCCTGTTTCCACAATTTTGTTTCATTATTTTAGGCTTCTAGATTTGAAAATATTCCGCATGTTTTTAAAGTGAATTTAAATGATAAATAGAGATAAATAGCAATGACTAGTTTCCCTATACAAAGCATGTAGTTTGAATTCTAAATAAATAGAAATACAACCTAATTGGAATGCTCTATAAGTATAAATTTTAACAATATAAGAACATTTGCAAAGCTAGTTACCACAAAAATCACATAACCTAATAAAATTTCAGGTAAGGAAGCGCTCAATAAAGATTTGAATTTTCAAGTAGGATGCCAAAGTCACTGTGTTTCGCGATTTCACTCTTGTTAAAGGTCTTCGGCGCGAGATAAACCTGGCGAACTATTTGAGAATGCAAATATTGTTTTTAAGCATATGACAAGTGCGGTTACATTAAGATATACAGGGTGTAAAGAAAATAGCGTTCGTCCTTGTAACAGGTGATAGAGGACATCAATACAAACAAAAATATAATGCCATCTATTGTTATAGTATAGAAACAGATGTAAATAAAAGCGAAGAAGTCTTCTCCTAAACAAAACGCGTAGTTTGAATTCTAAATAAATAGAATAGAATAGAAATAGAGATATTAAATTTCTTTTCATTAGCGTCATTAACTAAATTTGAATTGTTGTAAATGTCATAAACGGATCATTATTTTTGAATTTAGTTTGTGAAAGTTTAAAAAGTTTCTTACAAATGAAAGTGGAAAGATTGAAGATTTATTAAGGCATTTATTAAGGAAAATTTATGCTGGTTTTCTGAAAGAAAGCTTTCGGGTTGAAAATAACCTATTTTCAGAGATTAACAGTGCCAACACGCGACGGGAATTATGAGTCATTAACTTCTAACAACGGCTTTAAGCAATGATTAGTAAAGCTTCGTTTGTTTTTATTTTGATTCCTAAACACCTGATTATAATTTGTCTTATCGCGTTTCAATCTCACAGAAATTAGAAAACGAGCTTTTCCCCGATAATCTTAAACATTTTAACAAGTTTTCCGTTCTTATTGTGAAATATGTTTGATCAAGATAAAACAAATATATTTGTAAGATAGGGATCTCACAATGTAAGATGGACTTCCGTTTCCGGTTGTCTTAATTTCGTTACGTAATAATTTAAATTTCAAAACAAAATGTAAATGAAACAATTCTCATAAGTTGCGTAAAAAGCATTGGCTGTTATAAAACCTTATCTGGAAAGGTCAACGTTGAGTTATAAATTCAAGGTAAAATTATGTTATTTCATGTCTCAAATCAGGATCTTTTCTACCAGGTTAGATTTGGGTTTAATGTAATTTCATAAAAACAATTTCTTACAATTACTAATTTATTGGGCGGTGTTTCTTTTGAAAACGTTCATGATCACGACTAATAAAATTAGTTTAGCTTGTCGTTTTTATACAATAAAATTAATTAAATACATTAAAAACTTACCTCTAGGTGAGCGAGTATCTGGCAAAGTTAGCCAAAGTGGGAAGACAATGGGCGCAAGTAATACGTAAGTGATTCTTTTTCGTGCTTCAGAAGGCCAGCTCATGTCCATTGCTTCTGGAGCATCTTCCTCTGAATCGCCCACCTGTAGACATACCACTGCTTGTGAGGTCAAAGACTTACGTGCTCGTACAGAGGACATACGCCGCTAAAATCAGAAAATTATTTACTCAGGTTATTATTAAGTTTTATTTTAGTTTTTTGGTAGCAGTACATAAAGACGAAAAGAACCAAAAATAACTGTGCAATTGTTTATGTTTAGTGATAGAATTGTATCGCTATTTATTTTCCTAATAGGCATTTAAAAAGTAATGTACAAAAGAAGTAGGTTCAACGGTAGTGGCAATAAGAATTAAATGAACAACATTCGAAAACCTCAGAAACCAAAAAATGTCTAGTTTTTCTTTACAAGTGGCATGCACTAAACTATAATTTATTGTTGAAAATCAAAAGGAGTTTAAAAGCCTTGTGTGTGTTTAGACAGTTGTGAAGGAAAATTAAGTCCTTAATAGCAATAGATTAAAAAAATATAAAAAAAACGAACGTCATATTCACAGTTATATGTAAGAGGATTGATCTCTATGCTCCCACCCCTGATCTACTCGTAATAGTCACAATAAAATTTCAACAACATTATTTTTTAACATAATCATCCATAAATTGGATATACTTTTCCTATCGACGCTCCAACAGCACGACCGCCTTTTTAAGAAATTTTTTCCAACCTTGTCGAAGCAGTCATTTACTTCTTCGTAGGTTTAAAATTTCTTTCCTCAACGATCTTCTTTAAGTTTTGGAAACAGCCGGTAGTTGCTTGGGGCCAAATCTGGACAATAAGGCGGAAGTTCACGATTTCAAACCTTGCAGCACGAATAGCAGCCACCAAGGCATTGTTCTGGTGAAGAAACAGTCCCGTATTTTTTCTTTTACAGCGTCACGCAATTTGGTTATTACTTATGCATAGTAGAATCCTGTTAGAGTATCTCCTTTTTAGAGGTAATCTACCGGTAATACCCCTTGAGCCATAATTTTGCTGGGTATGTTTATCTTCACAGGATATTTTTCCACACTTAAACTCGCGGCACCACCTCTTAAATATGTCATACGACACTGCAGAGTCCTTTAAAGTCACAGCTAAATCTGCATGGAATTTCGTCAGGGTTAACACCATTAATTTTACTTGACCCTTTAATTTTTATTTGTGGTTATAGTGTTTTCATAGCACTTTTCAGAAAGTGCCACAATTAAGTTATAATAACCATGTATATGTCAGAAAATAAAAATATAAGAATACTGTTGCCAAACCAATTATATCACAGACCGTTATTTTCGAAACCTTATGTGCTGAATTTATTATATCAAAAACATTCAGAGCGACCTTAAATTCGTGGAACCATTTTAATCTACCTTTAGACAATTTTTGACAGTTGGATAGCGATATTTTAAGTGTTCTATTTTCATCCGTTTGATACATACGCGTATTCACTCTGCAGTTAGTTGACTATCTATATGGATTGTTTTCCTTTTATTCAAACATTGAAAGATTTTATATTATAATTTTAATGAGATATGAACAACATTTTAATCAGTGGCAAGTCGGTCTTTTATAAATAAAAATCAAAGATCATACTAAAGGAATAGCTAAGGAGAATCGAGGTAAGCGGATTTTCTATTTTTTCTGAATCATATGACTAGGACATACGGTTGCTCTTGAATTTTATTACAACCACGACAATTACTTCAACTAACACTATCAAACGTTAAAACATTTTTACATAGAATACATGGAATATTATCTTCACTAGACTAGGTAGACTAAATTTTTGGCATTCTAATCTGCGATTAAACTCACTTTTCTTTCTGTTGTGAGTTTTATAAATGTTGTAATTTAAGTTTAATAATTTTTCTTAAGATACTCATTAGGTTGTTTTGGGAGGTTTCTAGGGTTTTACGCGGGTTTGTGGTCACAATTAGAACTCAGCATTAGCACAAACCTGGTTAACTAGAAGTCATCTGTAATACGTCGGTCTGCAGTAAAGAGTGATCAGGAAGAAAGAAAATTGTAACCTAAAAAGAGGCTTCTTCTTGATATTGGAACCAAAGAGGTTGTAGGAGGAAGTTATGCTGGAAACGGGTCAATTTCTGAGAGATCTCCTAGTTTAGCGCGACAACGCGCAGGCCTCGCTGCATTGATAATCCCAGGAGAATCGGTGTTAAATTGTAGATGTGAATTTCAATCACTAGTAATCTGGTTCAGGGAGCCTCCGCAGTTCCTGTGCACAGCGGCCCTAACCGCCAACTTGCAGGGGGATTAAGGAGTCTCTACTATTTGCATCATTTCGATGACTCATGGGTGGTTATTAAAAACCTACAAAATTTAAATATTCGGAGAAATCGATCCCTGGAAAGCTTCATGCCGAAATGGGAACCCTGGGATCGATCGCAGACCACTTATAATTTCTGATTAGATCGGTACTGTGATTGGTTTTACGCGGTAATGGGGACTCGTATGTCCGCACACCATTACATTACGAAAGGAGGAGGTAGAATTGCACATCCTGCAGGCGATGCTGTCAGGTTTTGTTTGCAAATATTTAAATTTACCTCCGTACGTTTATGGTAAATGCGTGGTTGTTAGGACGACGAAAATATAAATAGAATCGGTCGGAACTAATACGAAAGATGAGTTTTTTTACTCACCGTGGCGATTAAAAAACGTTATTAATAAAATAAAGTGACGGTTGCAAACGATTTCCGCTTTTATGGATTACGAATGTGTATAAGTTGTAATAACTCGTCGTGAGACCACCGCGATGTGGCAGTAAAACACGCGTAGGTCGTATGTGATAGAATTGGTTGTGTGTCAGTGATTTTTCTTGAAGTTTCCGGGGTGAGTGTAAAGTTTCTGCAGGAGTAATTGTGACGGAATTCTAGTCCTGAGAAATCAAATAGTGGGGTTTTGGGGAAATACCTGCCTTTCTCTACCCCGTTCGCCACTTCATCGAACGTGTGAGTCCAGTGCGAGTGTAGGACGTGTAAGAGTCCTGACTGACAATTTTGGTGTTTTGGGTAAGCGAGTAGCTCTGCGACGCGTCGACCAAGACAAAGGTACTTATTATTAGATTCTTTGCTTCAAAATTGTTTGCCTATAAGGGCGTATATGGTATGTCAACGTACATCGGCGAGAATCCGGTGTAATTTATAGCCCCGGCTGCCGACTATTGCAGAGCCCAGCTTAAACCATTCCGTTTTGAGGGGAGTCTATGAGTATATAATTCCTGTCCGAACTATGTATTTACTGTGATTAGTAGATTTGGATAATAATTTTAGTTTATAGTAGATTGATTAGTTTTCCTCATAACTCTTGAATTAGGCCGCATTCAAGAGCCGAAGAAGTTTACTTGTAACACTGTGTGTCCTGTTGTTGTTGTTGTTGTGTATGCTATGTAAGTCATTTATTTAGACATAGATAAATAGTTATTCCTCAATTAGACTTTCATTTAAACTTAGGATAAGTTAACTGTGAAAATTTTGTATTTCAGGGCATTTCCCCCCTCTGGCCTCGGCTTTAATTCATATTAATATTTGGGGCCCAGGTAAGAGGCAAATCCGGGACAACGCAGTTATAAGTCACGGAACCGTTTTTCCTTGTTCCGAAGGATAGTTCGATTCAATATACGGCCAACAAGGAGCAGTGGCGCCCTCTCCCCCAAACTTCAAACCTTTGTACTTATTTTCAGCGTTTTCCTTAGATCGTGGACGTGCTAGTGAAATCTGTCGCGTCCCCCTTCCTCCGAGAAGCTAGCGGGACACATGATAGTTTCGAAAGTTTGGATTTTCGGATGAGGTGACCTCTTGATAAACACTACGCTGGGACGGTTTCGAAATCCCCACCATTATAGGTTAATCAGTCAGTGCAAAACCACGTTGTAAGTGAGGGTGTTTTCCGTGTGTAAATGTTTATTCTACGATTTCGCGGTCTTTTGAATCACTATTGCACCAAATAGCGTCGGAATGTGTTAATTTGGCATCAGTAAACTGTTGGTTAATTGACGTTTCAATTTTAAATTTGAAGAACTAAATGGGCTTAATGTATTGTAAAGTTATTGTGCGATCTTGTCGTAAGGTTCGCTTTTTGCTGACTACGTTTCTTCCATGTTTGCCGTGCGTCTAAAATAACATCTAGATAAGTGGATTTCTTTTTAAATAAATAAACTTTGTTTTTTTGCGTTGGTATTGGACTTCCTCTCAGTAAACTTAAACTATTTGGGTTAATTTTTAATTTTCCGTTTTTAAAGTATCATTAATTCTTGAAACTGCCACCTTAAGGGTATCGATTACATATTTTAATGGTTTTCGCCGAAATAATGGTAGTTGCATTGGTATACCGCAAAGCAGCGAGGAACTGCCCTTGGACGTTATATGTGTAATATAGGAGATTGAGGAGAGCCTTGTGGTAACGCCCACTGTAGATTTTATGAAATACCCGCCCGATTCATTTTACAAAGCCTCTCCAGAAACGGTCGTAGACCTTTTCACTATTATGTAGTGCAAGTGATACTTTCCAACCTTTGCGCTTGTTCTAATGAGACTGGCAGTTTGATGCGTAGCCCAAGTTGACTTGGTGGAATACCATTGCTAGGCTTCTTTTATTTGGTATGCTCTCGAATATCTTGACCATATAATTTAACAAATTAATTAGGCAGCTGTTACATTGTAAGGGAGGATGCTTACTTTTCTTTAGCATCGTAATAATGGCCGTCCAATATTTTGGATAATATCAAATATGTACAACGAGGCGTAATCAACTGAAGTTCGTCCGGGTCCCATGCTTCATTACGAGTATGGTGGTAAGTGGGCGAAGGTGCTCTTACATATCATATTCAGATGCACTTGACGTGCGTCTTGGTCTAGGCGGCTCATTGAAAAATTTGCCTGAAGCCATCACTAGAAAGCGCCTTGCGTCATTATCTTTCAAGCCAACGTGCATTTACGTATTGCGAAGGAGGCGGTAGCGAAGAAACTGTGAGCCACCAACGTTACAATCTTTATCTGTTATGGTTGTAACCCCTCAAGATGTTCTCGAAAGAAAAATGCTACAATGCTGTAATGGTTCAAAGGGCGGCCACAACTTTTTTCTCAGATGGTATCTGACACTTGGTGAAGCAGTGAGATGTGTTTGAAGTTCAGGCGGCTTTTTCTCTCAAGACGATATTGAAATTTTATTCCTTGAACATTGTTGTATTTGCGTGTGCTTACTTGTAATTGATTAATGTAATGTTTGTAATGATGACGCCTCGTAGAATACTCTATTTAATCAGTAACTGCGCACTTGCATGTGAGAGGTACTTCAGTACATGATATATGTTGTTTTTATCCCTGGTATGAAGCTCAAGCAGTAGCTCACTCCTTTGGCTTGAATATTATAGTGTGTGAAATTTTGTTAATCACCTTGGTCACGGCTTCGCTGATTCTCTTTGGCATCTCATAATGGTTTACGAATTGGTATTGCATGTGGTTTGCAAGTTCGTCTGGTTTTTTCGTATGATCGTATGATATTCTGCCGTCGTTGTTAAGGGATACATTCACCCCCAGATCATATTTATTCTTTAAGGACTTTCATAATTGTAATCCTCCCTCGTCTTCTACTCCTTTTAGTGCTTCATTATCAAAGATCAATGTATGCTTTAAAAAGTCTAACTATTGGGCGTGGGAATTAGTAATGTTTTTATTCCAATACAATGCTGATAGGTAAAGCAAGATGTGACAAATATTTAAGTGAACGCATTGCGAAATAAAAAGGTACCATATATCAATACCTACTACAAAATGGCGCTAGCTGATTTCGTTGACGAATGTGCGGTGCACCACTTCGGCGTCCTTACCACAAACGTTTATTTCGTCGTATTTATAAAAAGTGTATTAACATCACAATGGCGCCACACTATTGTCTTATAATGACACAACACTTATGTGTTTTTTGCCTTAGAAGTGCGAATATTTGTTGTGCAAATTTTTCGATTTTCAATGTTAATTAGATCTCGATTTTTAAAATGTTTCAGATTATTCTTTGCATAGTAATTAGGCAGTTTCTGTAAATATATTATCTTTGTGTGCGTTTTGTACTTTGTTTGACCTACTAGGTCAGTTGACTGTGATTGATTTATTTAGTATAATCAGTTTTTAGTAACTGAAGTTGACGAGTGCGATAATTTTTAATATGCATATACATTAATTAAAGAATGAAAATACGTCTTATTCAATTTTACAGGATTTGAATTGTAGATTAGAGATGACTGGAATAATCCTTCTCATCTCTAAAATTTAAAATTACAAATTTTGGTAAACATTTGTGTTTCGAATTGCAATTTTTTTTCTTTAATGGTAATGCAAGGGCAGTTGCCTCTATTTTCTTTTTGAGTGTACACATCCGTGTTGATGTTAACATTTGCACAATTATTTTTAATTACAGATAACGAAAGCTTAATCCCAATACAAAAGTACCACATTTGATGAGACACGTACAAATCATACATCATGTGCTAATGCTTTACACAATTAGCTAAAGCTGAAAATGGATTCTGTTCTTTATGAATACATCTACAGTGAACTTAATATCTAAAAAATGTTTATATATTTTTTTGCCACTTTTAGATGTTTTATTTGATGAAATGCTGAAGCAAAACACAATACTATAAATTTACAATGTGTATTTACAAATGGCATTAATTGTGAAGAATATTTTTCATAAAGCGTGTCAAATAGCTGACTGTATGTTTGTAAGTCTACAGTAAAACGGCACATTTTTGAGTGCACATTGCTATTTAAAGCGGTTAAGCTTACTCAACTAGGGTAACTACTTTTCCAACAACTATTTAACAATTACCTTGATCGTACGATTTTGTTCTCAGGATTAAGCCCAAAAAAGTAATGAATACAAGAAGTTTATTAAGAAAAGTAACATACATAACAAGAAACTTGAACTACTAGTTACAGTTAATGCTAGTTCAAGCTTCCTAATTGAAAACTTTAGTACATATTCAAAATACATTTCAGAATACATCAGCAAGCAGGTTTCTTGCATTATGCATACACAATACAACACACAAGTCTTGATGAAGAAGTTTAGGGGTAAGTAATTGCAAGTAACAATCTATATGGGTAAATGCACAAAAATGCATTCAAATGTAAACAAGAAACAGTAACGTTCACAAAAACATACAGTTGGTGTTTATTGACAATCTTTAACAATTAAAATTCCTGTGTTTGCCTTTTTAATTTAGTAGCGAAAGGCATCACAAATCTATACAGACATTTGATAATACTTTTTATCATTTACTTAGATATTCTTAAAAGCCCTTTAAAATAGGCCGCCCAGACCTTTGTAATGAAATGCCTCTTACTTTCTGATATTTATTTTAGCAAGGGATGTATACTTAAAACAGAATACTAACTGTCGAGATTGGTTAAGTACTAAAATCGATAAAAGGGTCTTCTCGTCGTTATTAGTAACTAACTGCAAAGAATACTTGAACTAGCTTTTGGTGTCAAGCTACACTTTCTTTTCCTCACATTTGACGAGTTGTTCACCCCTTCATTCAAGTATTATTAAAAAATTAGGGCACAAGAAACTTTATCAGCTACAAATAACGATGCCATTCTTAATTTTTGTCGTAAATAATTTATTATACGTATAATGAATATCTTATAGCATTAATTAGAACGGAATAAGTTTAGCTCGCAAACTTTGTATCCTAAATAGTCTTTCTACCGCAGTAGAATTACTTCTTTTATTTCTAAAATCAATTCATACAAATTCAGTACTGGCTGAGATTTAAACCCAGGATTTTCCGTTCTCGCGACGAATGGGATACAAATAATTGATTCTAATTTAATAAATAAATATAAAAGAAACAAATAATCGTCAAAAATTAAAATACATTTTAATGCCGATAAAGAAAGTTCATTTAACTTAACTAAAATGCAGGTGTTGATATGTTATAATTATTTAATTAATTACTGACTCAAATTAAGGACCATGACATGGAAAGAAACTCGAAACCCAGATCTGTAAGTAAATTATTAGAAGATTGTTTACTTATTTAGTAACTTTCAAACATTTAGAAAATTAGAATGATCCGTAGATTATTCTCTCTTAGAGAACCGAAACATATGCAGGTAATTACTGAATAAACAAATAAACAATCTTCTAATAAACTACTTAAGGATCCTAGTTTCGAGTTCTTCGCAAACTATAAGATGACATTTTATAATTATAAGATAATTCCTGTTGAGATAGAGGGTTAGTCACTGAAAAGCTATTCGAATTTAAGTTTTAGCAACAATATTTTTCAAGTGGCGACCATTGCTCTTGATGCAGTGATTTAGCCGAAAGTTTCTGTCGACTCTTTCCAGCACATCGACAGGCATTCAGGCTATCAATCCCGAATGTTGTTGTTTAGGGCTTCCAGGGTTCTGCGACAGTTTTTATAAACAATTTGAGGTAGCCCTACAGGAAATAATCACATGGGGCTATAACTGGCGAGCATGCTGGCCATGGAATGTCACCTCTCATTTTCCTCAAAGCACCCATTAGAGTTTGCGATGTGTGGGCCATAGTCCCATCCTGCTTCGCCTACATCCATTTTCTCAAGGGCAGGCATAACGTTGCAAATTTATAGTAACCGTGCGGCTGCCTTCCTCAAAAAATAAGTTCCAATTATCCCTAATCTTGACAACATACACCAAATTGTAACACGATTCGAGTCTAGCTGCTTCTAGTGTAGGTCTCTGTGATCGACACCGCTCCAGTAACGCATATTTTGCTTGCTGATACACCCTGATAAATGTAAGTGTGCCTCATCACTGAAAAACACAAGGGCGTCATGCGGTAAAGTGTTGATTATCGCCTCGCTGGTTGTTTGTTATGTAACAAAGTTACGTGGCGTAAGTTGTTAAACAATAACCATTTTGTATGAGTGGAAGTTAAGGTCATTATGCAAAATTAGAGGCACTGGCCCATTTGACAAACGAAAAGCAACCGCATGTTTGCGAACGGAGCGCCTCAAATTGCCTTGATGTTTGGGGGTGATCTAACGTTTCGTCTCGCTCTTTGTCTCTTGCTACATACACTTCCAGTTCTTCTAAGAGTCTCCACCCATGAGCGGAAACAGCATCTCTAGGGTGAATTTCTAAACGTATGCGAAATGTACGCTGAACGGCAACAATGGAGAGGCAACGTGAAAAACAAGCCTCGACGGCAAATACTTCTGCTCTTTTGACCACGGCATCTTTACCACTGAGGATGATTGCGATACAAAACGTCCCACTACCCTAAACTCCTCCCTCTCTTGCTCGCCCCTCCATTCCTTTCCTCGATTAACCACGCATAATTGAAAAAAGAAAGTTTCATTGCCGCACCCTATACTACGGCTAAATCAAGCTTTGATAAATTAAAAAAAAATGATAATTCGTTAGCTAGATATCGACAACAGTACACAATATCGACTATAATTTACTAAATAATTAGATTTTGTAACTAAGTAAAAAAATATGTATTAAAATGTACATAGCTGATTAAACTCTGATAGCACAAATTACTACTCAATTAAATAATCAACCCCCATTTTGATTTAAACAAAAATTAAAACAAAGAAAAAAATAACAAAATAGTGTACCTGCCTTATGGATGCAAGAGAGTAATCCACCCACTATTTAGCTAGGGACTTTAATTCTTCTCATGTTCAAATGTATTCCTAATTTTATTAAGACTAATCTGAGAAATCCTAAGAGGATTGTAGAATACAAAGACATTTGATTTACGCAGCTATTACGTCACCATTACAACGGAATTCGTTTAAGTACTAGTGATGCATCAAAAAAGTTTGCCGTTTTCTCTTTTCTAAGCGTTGTAACTGTGTTGAAAAGTGGCATCTCTGATAGAAAATCCGCCTAAAGATAATCTGCGTGCAGTTTATTCAGTTTTTGGCCGCTGAGGGTGGTCAGCCAATAGAAATATATACGACAATTAAAACTGCATATCGTGGCTGTAGTTATTCCTATACGACAGTGGTTGAATGGTGCAATACATTTCGAGAAGGCAGAGAATCCATTAAATATTTGCTTTGTGCCGGACCTGAACGTGCTGCAGTATCAAATGAAAATGTGAAACGCCTGGAAAATGGTTTACGCTCAAAAGTTGAGCAACAGCATGGGTAGATATCGCAAAGTTTCTGCTCAGTGGATTCCACGACTGCTTACTGATAAGCAGAATTTAATGTTCCATCAATAACGAAGTTATGTTTTTCTACATCAAATTTTTGCCGGTGATGAGTCTATCACTATCAACCAGAATCCAAATATCAGACTATGCAGTAGAAGCACATTTTCTAACGAAGAAAAAATTTCGACCCCAATCTTCGGCGAGAATATTTTTTGATGAGCCGGGTGTGTTGTTCTTAAATTTGGAAGACCTGGTGGCAACATCAACGCTGAGCAATATGCAGACACCTTAAAACACTTACCGGTTAGCATCAGGATAAATGTTCCGGGAAGTTTATGATGATGTTATTCTTCTGCAGGATGATGCTCAATCCCATGTAACTCACGTGATTCAAGATCTGGTTGCTCGTATAAAATGGGAAGACTTGGAATATCCACCTTACAGTCTCGACTAGGCTCGTGCGATTATCATGTTTTTAGGTCAGCGGTTCAAATCGGACGCTGAGGTACCATTTGCTAGGGAATGGTTCCGCAAGCATCCGTAAGAATTTTACCACCAGGGAATCAATAGTGGGACTTATGCTTTAGTGGTAATGGGGCACTTTTTTAATATCGTTGAATAAAGAATGGTCTATCTAATATTTAGTAAAAGGTCTATGGTTACATATGCAAATCTTTTAATTTTGAAGCTCGAGTTTCAGCCGTGCTAACCAAAAATCTGTGTTCGATTGCCTAGAAGTGGATAATCGAAAGTCTGAGTTTTAAACATCCGAGGTAATAAGAATTTTTAAAAAAAATAAACGCAATTTTGCGAAGATGTGATACTAATTGATTGCCTGCAAGTTCAAGCGATTACGTATCGTGATCAGACGATAATTTTAGTATTACACATATATGTACGTACCCGTGGATTACAGACATGCCCTTAATGTTGCTATTTATGATTGCAACTGGTGATATGCGTTTAAGCTATGGTCTACGGGACAACATACCCTGAAAGAACAGATCACAACGAGAACACACTGAAAAATCAATTAGGGATATTCAAAATGATCTTGCTATCAGATTTAACAAACATACTTTATCAAAACCAACAAATTTACAATGGGAGAAAAAACTTTCTGAAACATGTTCCATCAGATTAAAACCATCAATATAAGCATCTAGTACTGAGGTTGCTACGTTAGTTTTTTAAGAACTTACGTAAGCGATTACAGCAATTAAGAACGATATATGTTGAAAGACTTACGTATAAAAGCATTTTAACCTCCTTTATGTACGAATTGAATGATGACATCGAGAGATGACATGTAATTTGTGGGTGATTACTATAAGCTTTCCAAATAATTCCTGCGAATGTAAAAGCGATTTTGTCGGACAAACGTGAAGTTTTCTGCAGTGTAAAGACGAGAGTAAACATAAGTCACTACATGGGCTGCAATGTCTATCAAAGGTTTGTACAGTCTATCGTTTTTTGACAATACCATGATTCATATTAGGTATTTCACTTCAACTAGAAGGTCGAAGCTTCTCTATCAAATCCGATTCTAGCACAATGGAGCATCAGTCCAATATACAATTTTCGTAAGAGAATATTTTAATGAGGTGTTCAGAAATAATTGTATTGAAAGTGGTTTCACACATGTAAACATGCCATAATGCATTTGGAGAATTTTCGTCAACTGTTAGGGAGATAATAGTCGACCTCAACCAAACTATTTCAAGTTCATTTGATTTGATCACTCTAGTAACGCTGAAAAGAATTTCATATCGCTCTGAAATTGACGGCATACACAAAGACACTCTGGAATAAGTATTTTATACAAAAGTTTGCGTTTTGTTCTAAACATTTTTAGAATCACTATGTTTCATTGCGTATTCGCAATAAAGTTTTAATTAGTTGATTGATTATTAAACCCATAATTTAGTTTAAAAATTCATAAACAGTCCATGGTCTTGTTATTATGCGAATGTCAGAATTATGACCAGGAAGACAAAGAATCTTTGAAAGGAAAAAAGAAAGCGAAATTAAAAACAACCGGCGGAAAACATTATAAATAAACTCCCCAGGAAAAACAATATCTCAGTTGAAAATAAATGAATTATGTCTTGCAAATAGATTCCATTTAGGCATTGAAGGTAAAGTGTACATAGAAAATACTTATTAGGTATAACACAAAAAATCTTTAGATTTTGCTAATAAGCTGTAAATAAAGAAAATAGTAGTTGAACAGGATTATTTTCCTATTAAGTTTATGCCGTCTAGATATAAGCCTAGAGATAAAAATCCAAAGGGAAGTATATGTACTATATATATTTAGACGAAGGATAAATAAGACTGAAAGAAAAGGCAAGCGCAGAATTAAAAGGACTTTGGGGAACCAACCGACGAAAGCGTCGCAGCAGTTACTATGAACCAAAAACGTATAATGGTTACGAAAGCTATATAAAATATGATGACATTCGAAAACATATGAATGGTGTCGTATAGCAAGTATTACAAAATATTTTGAAAAAATACGTAAAGGGATACATTAAAAAAATTAGGGCAACATTTAACTATCTTTGTTGTAAAATTTTCCCCAAAAATTGAAATATTGTTATTGGTTGATAATTATAAATAACGATTGCAGTGTTGTTAATTAATTTATATTAATGTGATCCAAACATTTTGTTCATATAATTGGTTAACTCAATGAGAACCGTTTAGAAAAGTCCCTGATAATGTTCTTATTGAGTTAATTAATTATATGAACGAAAACGTTTGGATATATAATCACATTAATATAACTTAATTAACAACATTCCAGTCGTTATTTATTACGGAACAATAACAAGTTTAAATATTTAAATTTTTGGGGAAGGTTTTACAACAAAAATAGTTAATTTTCACAGACATTTAATTTAGATTTTGGGCATGCACGCATATGTGTTCGGTTTATGAACTAAAAAAGATAAAATACAAAGTGCTGAAAACAGTGATAAAAGGGTACAGATTATGCTAACATTTTTATCAACTGCTCAAGCAAGAAGGAGACAGCGCTATTAAGGTATGTTTTCATATGTAATAAAATCAACCTGCGTCAAAATTGAGTATGTGACGTGTACTACTGGCGGCAAATATGCTCACACAATTTTACAATAATTACCTATGAAGATAACAGGAATGCAAATAATTATTATCCTATGTTTGGGCAGAAAATCAGTCGGGTAAAGAATCTAATGAAACGTCATCTGCATTATTGAACATTTTGGAAATCGAACAAAAGTATTATTATGTAACCCAAAATCATATACAACAAAACTATGTTCGATTTATGCCCCAGAAAAAAGAAAAGCTCAACAATAATGTTTTAATGTTACATATAAAACCGCAATGTGTTCCAAAAAAATACCAAGTACCGATGTACTCAATTGGGTACATCAGATTTTAGTACTATTACACCCATTTAATGACGCAGATAAAAGCTGTGCTATCACTATTTCCTTCTACAGGTTTCGGTAGTTAGCATAAACAAGAATGGTGAAGGGCTGTTGTCACTGCATCTGCCGTGAAGCAGCCATTTTTAAAATTTTGTTGTGGTAAATAATGTGCACAGTTCCCTGTTTTGTTGTGAAAAGGTAAATACTATATGTATTTGAATGTAAAATAATTATTCTTAAATGCGTCATTTTGATGTATTAATTAGAGTTAATTAATTAATTTCAGCGATGACTTAAAAGCTTGGCTGTAGTCGAACGAGTACAATGAGACGATGGGTATACATATCAATTGAATGCAATTTTTCTTTACAAACTGAGTGGTAATACTTTTTTCACCGATTCGTTTGGAGAATATGTATACTACAATTTTCAACTGGATACTTTAGAAAAAAAATTAACAAAGCGACGATGACAATTATTTTACCACTGGAAACTAACATTTTTACCAATGAGAAGGAAATAGATGGTAATGAAATTTTGACTACTGAAATGTGGATGTACCTGCACACCTGAGATAATATGAAAAATAATAACTCTAAATGATAACTATGATGATTTTGACAGCAGTAACGAAAATTCTAAGGAATCGAAAGGTTGAAAGTGCCTTAAAATGAATAAAAACAAAACTTACGTTGGTGCCTTGGAAATTATATTAGTCATGTTCAGATTGTGAGAAAAAGCATCAACTGGGCTTCGCCTACGCTGTTGTTCGCCACTATTTACATACTCAGAACTGTAAGCGCGAAAGCGTCTTTTCCTATCTCGCATATAATTTCCCCCAAAGAATTGAGATGAGTAACAAGGGCCTGATAACTCTTTGTAATGGGCGAAGATGTTTCGAACGATGCCATTAATAATATATCCTCACTGTCCCGGTGTATTCAATTGAGTACACAACTGTGTTTTCAAAAGGCGTTTGTTTGCTATCACATGACTTAATTGTAAAAATTAAGTAGGTACAGTTTTAAAATATAATGAGTTTATTGTTACAATTTGCTCTTTAATGACTTCAGAACATGTTTTTAGGTGTACAAAACGAAGAACAGAAAATTCTGCATCTTCGAGGCCATTGTGATATTTTTGAATCGTTCTACAAAATAGTAGGGATTAAAAGCTAAGTTTGACTTCAAGCAAGTTGAAGGGCGTCTTTGTATGTGTCGCAAGTGATCGAAAAATGTTTCAGTATAACAACATACATTGGAAAAACAAGCTCCATACAGTTTTGAAGAGCAATAAAATAAATCTTTCGGGAGCCCTAGATAAAGCTGAACAATTTCCTACCGCAAATTCAGTGTTTTACATGTCATAAGACACCTTTATTTATTTACGTATCGAAATGAACGCATTTCGTAACCTATTTGAGTTTCACAATGGCATTCTTTTTAACACGGAATATTTTATTTTAAAATGTTGGAAACATTAGTAATTAACTTTATTAAACATCAAAATCCATATTCAAATATCAAAACGTCAATGTCATCAATTACATGTCAAAAAAGTACGTTTCTTCCTAAATTTTTAGCAAATAGATAAAATAGTATAAAAAAGTCGTTTCATAAGATGTTTTATCACACTCGTCTCTACGAGGCTCGTTTTCTAAACTTGAACTCATGTGATAAAACATATCTTAGAAAATTAGTTTTTTTTAATATACTATTATTTATTTGCGTGTCCAGATAAGCTCATTACAAAACCCATTTGAGTTCTATAACGGTTTTCGTTTTAATACGGAATATTTTATTCTAAAGGTTAGTAATATTAACAATTAACCTTATTAAACATCAAAATTAAATAGAAAATTGACAAAACTTTCGTAGTGAAATGTCAAAGCGTTAGTGTTGCTAACTATCGCAAAGTTCCCTAAAACATAACGTAATACGTTTTTCCAAATTTTAAGCTATACACATACAGATAGATAGAATAGTCTAAAAAATTCATTTCATAAGACGTTCTATCGCACTCGTTCTTTCGGAAACGAACCTCATAGAACGTTGAACGCGTGTGATAAAAACATATCTTATGAAACTTATTTTTTAATATACTATACGAGCTTTGTCTAGAAAATTCGTATAGAAGTTGAATAAACATTTTATTATACTATTAATTGGGTAATTCATCAGTACGCCCTTCAAACTACTCGCAACCAAGTAATATACATCTCTGCCAATGTTTCTTCCACTGCTGGAAACACCTCTTCAGCTCATCTTGTCGTTTCCTTTTTAATCGTTTCCACCGCACCCAAATGCCTCCCTCGAACCAGTATTTTGCATTTCGGGAACAAATAAAATCGCGTTGAGTTAAGTCGGGCGAATATGGTGGGTGTTCTATTAATGTTATTAAGTTTTTGGCCAAAATCCACGAATGGTTCCTTGCCAAATCCTCTTGACTGTCTTTACGCACGGTATTTTCTACGCGAGCAATGTTCTCGTCAGTTTTTGAAGTCTTTCACGCACTCCCGACCTTCATGAAATAGTTTGATCTACTTAAACAGTGTTGGTTGTTTAAAAACATTGTCTCCATAAACTTGAAAGATTTGGGCTCCACTCTTACCAAGTTTTGTGAGAAACTTGATAGCGATGCGCTGTTCCTTGCTATCGGAAATTTCCATGGCGACGGGGATCTGCGAAAGGTGTAGAAATCAAGAACAGAAAAACTAGCTGATTCACTCTCTAGCCGACCGGGCGTCTACTGGGGCTCAGAAAAGTTGTGACGAGAGGGGAGGGCGCTCTGTCACGTCCCCACTCTCATTCTGCGAACAACAAGACGTGCACTATACGAATTTTCTTGACAAACCTCGTACTCTAACTTAAGAAGTAATGACGTTTTGTGGAACAACAGTAAATAATGTTGACTAAGCGTTCGGGGGAAATAATCGAACCTAAAGATGGTGAAAATGAAATGTTTATTTAATCATACTTCTTCCAATATAATTTTTCTATAGTATGTTATTTGTTTTTATAAAAATAAATTGTCCGTGGAGTTGGTTTTGGATTTACGTAACAACCTTTATGGATCGATTGCTAGGCAAACTTTTACGTAAAGTACTTGTAACAATTATCTTTTATATATAAGAATAATACTAAATGAACTTTATCTCCTTTCAGCGATTCTAGACTTAGATGATGCAGGATAATATTTATCTAAACATATATTTCCTTTCATCATACCCTGTTGATGCATTAATACTTTAGATGAACATAAACAATTCGTAGTGTGTGGTAATGAAATTTTTGGATCACCTTGTACAGCTCAGCGGTGTAGTATACTCGGATAAACTGGAAAGTCTAAGGTTTCGGTTGAGCCGAGATTCAAGTTTCTTTAATAATTAAAATTAATAATACAAGGTGTAACAATTACGTATAGATACGTTTTGGAAGTTAATAGGTTCCTAGCGTTGAAAAATAGAATCTTCTATTCCTTATACTTTTTGAGATAGAGCAAGACAATGTTGCAAACTTCGTGTGGGAACCGCATAGGGGTGCGCAATTGGTTATACGAGATGTTGTGCACGACCTTGGCAAAATTCGATATCGCGACTCTTTGCTAAAAACTTGAAGATACCTTCGAAGCCGGAGACAAGACGTTTTGCAGGCCATACGACAGATGTTATTGTGAAGAATTGCTACATGTATTGAAAGTGGGAGGTATTCATTGGCCAGAATTTTTAAAACTATTTTTGATTCTGCTCTAAGGTATCTCATTTTCTGTTCCTTTGCTATGTTTGTTGTTTTAATGTAAGTAATTTTCATAAGAAATTACTGAACTATTGCAAACATTGAAACTTCAACTAGTCCTGCTGTATCTCAAGAAGAATGAAGAAAGAAGAGCTTGAAAATCTATAAGGGGTTTTTTTTCAAAACAGGGAATTCAATTAACTCCCAGATTTTTTTTAATGCATACTTGTTACTCCCTGTATAATAATTGTAGACCTTATTTCATTCAATTGAGTCATAGTCAAAATAAAAAAAGAGGCTAACTAAGAAAAAATATTGCCTAAACATAAGGAAAAGTTCTTCTTCAGAACATTGTTTAAGCTAATGAAGTAGACATTACATTTTATTTTGAACTATTTCTTTTTGATTTAGTTTATTTGAATAATTTTTATTCTTTAGAAAAAAATTAAGATATAAATATGGATTTGATCATATTTACATTCCACATGCCTGGAGGCCTTTCAACAAATTTTTTGACAAAGTATTTAAAGGATGAACAATTGTCTGTATAAATTAATAAGTAAATAAACGACAATGGCATATAGTTTTTGTTTGTAAATGTGTAAAAGTTTTTGAAATTGTTTTAGACGTGATTTACTGAGTTATAAATTAAACTAGCTATTTATCTTGTAGTAAATAATTTATGAATAAAGTTTCTTTTTAAGATTTAAACTTTTAAATGAATTTCCTGAACACTAAAAGTTTATCAATTAAGAACAAAATATTTCAATAATTTAAGAAAGTTATCTTAGTTAATGAGTTGGATGAGATTTATTTGGTGAAGGTCAAGGGAAACGCGTTGAACGAATTTAGTTGCCAAATATCAAAAGTCAAAACACTTTATAATAAGTTAATTACAATTTCTTCATCTAATGAACATTTTTGATGTGAAATTAATTATAAATATCACCTATCTAATCATGAAGAAAATTTATCAAATAGTGTCACGCGAAAGCTTGAGTTAGGTGTGATAATTTGTTTCCATTTTATAATGTTTAGTGTGAGGAAAAATGGGCTACTTAAAATTAGAGTACTGTGGCACCACAAAATTTCTTATAAAAGAGGGAGATCAGACAAAAGCAATTCGTGAAAGAATGTATAGGAATGGCACGCATAGTACTACATCATAAGAGTTTGGTTAACAGTTTTGGTGGGACTTGAATCCATTGAAGACGATTTCTAAAGTGGAAAACCATAAACACAAACAGATGGAAAAACTATTCAAAAGATCTCCATTGCTAGCACGACGTTGGGAATATCTGAATCCAACGTGATACCATCTTGCATAACACTTTCAAGATAAGTAAGGTGGCAGCCAGGTGTATTCCACGATAGTTGATACTTGATCAAAAATTGTGTAAGCTGGAAGCTTTGAACAACGATTTTGATCTTTCTGTCAAACATTGTGACATCTGAATCCAAGAAATTCGTTCATAAAAGATCTCCACCTCCAAAACGGCACACACGAGGTGTGACTACACAATAATGAGATTGTTCTACAGAAGAATTATGCATGCGCCAGGTGCATGCGTACGATGAAGCCTTTTATTTCGATTGCTACTCCGCCCGTGTTTGTAGACATACGTTTGTATAAGATCTGTTTTTTGTTTTGGCGATAAAATCATGTGTTTTATAGAGCAAGGAATTGTCATGAAATTTCATATGAAACTTGGAAAAACCGTTACTGAAACTTATCTTTTATTAAAAAAAGTGTATGGCAATGAATGTTTATTACATGCGCGAGTTTTTGGGTGGTTTAAGCGTTTCCAAGATGGCTTAAATAAGCAAATTAAAATTCAAAGCGATGATGATGGTTTTTTTCGATATTCATGGAAATGTGTACCTTCACTGGGTTCCTGAAGGTCAAACTATTAATTAACATTACTACCTTGTGGTTATTGCTCACCACCGTGAATTGTGGAAGAACAAGTCATGGATTCTTCATCATGACAACGCACTGGCTCACACTGCATTGTCTATCAAGACGTTTCTAGCCTAGTATAATATTCCAGTGTTAGACCAACCGCTTTATTTGCCTGACCTGGCACCATGTGACTTTTATTTGTTCCCCAAGGTCATATCTCCATTAAAAGGAACAAGATTTCAGATCCTTGAAGCTGTGAAAGAAAAAGCGGCACGCGTCATGAAGGAGCTCACAGAAGAAGATTTCCAGCACTGTTTCTAACAATGGAAAATTCGTATGGATAGTTGTAGGAATAGAGGAGAGAATAATAACTAAATTTGTATAAATTTAAAACAAAATGTTTTACAGCATTAGTCTCGTTATTTTATACCCACACCTCGTACACAACTGCCTGACGGAAAACTGACGATAACGTTTCTTTGTCGCATGGAGAGCAACCATCTCATTGAATATATTCCCGTACAGACATTTATGCCAATACTTTCAAAGATCTGCGCAAAGAAATTGCTCAAAAAAGATCTAATTTCTGCTGCGTGGATACGGCTGCTAAAATTGAACCATTTATCCATGAGACCATTCCATTTATAATCTAGACCTGGCTCTATCTGACTTTTGTCGTTTCAGATTACTAAGTAGCACATCTAAGGACGACCTTTTGACTGACGATAGCCTAAAAGTATCCGCAAAGGATGTGAGTTCACTACAGGATAAGCTGTACACATGCGCTGATAGAAAGTGGAACTGTATCGAAAAATAAAATGATTACAAAATTCATACGGCTCTTGTTTCATAGCCAGCTAGATATTTTTCTAGCGGTCCTCGTAAAATTATTTACCTATGATTTTTATATCGAATACTTCATCATACATGTGTTTATCGTTATATGGAAGCGTCACCAAATTTCCTTGTCTCAATAATTATTTAATAAAGTGGACCATTTATTAAAAAGTGCTATATATTTGTTTTTGTATAAACAAAACACATTGCGACCAATAGCCCAATTTTGACGACAATCTGTAGTCGGTAAGCTGAAGAAGCTGATAGAAAGTTGTGTTAAAAAAAAAGACGAAACGTTCTGTAGTTTACAGACTATAGTTGTGAACAGGATTAACCCATGCGCGTGAAACACACAATTTTGTTGACATTTTTGTGCTTTTGGTAAAACTTTTGACTAAATTTTCGCACTTGTCGTTGACATCCTTTAGTGCAGAATTTTTTGTTAGCTTATACGCAAGACTTCACAAAACCCTAAAGAAAGAAATTGTACAGTTTACACCGGACGATTTCGGCGGTTAATTATGGCAGCTACTGCATGGGATGACTTGGTCAGCAAATTTATTTTGCAACAACTTAAGTATTTCGTGCGGAGTATAACAGCTTACGCTGCCCTGTTGGACCCATGTATCTTTTAGTTTAATACCATCCAAATGGAGACACAAAGACCCTATTAGTATTTTGCAATAATGTATACCATTCACGTCAGTGCATTTCAGAAGCTCGGGGCCCAAACGTTTTGCATTAAACTGTAATCATAGTTAAGAAGAAGTTTCTTCGCAAAGTTGCCGTCCGCTTTTTGGTTTTTGGCTATAGTGGTGGCGTCAGTTAAACCTTGTACGTATAAAGGCGCAGATCTTTCGTAGATATGTGCCGTGTGGTGCTTCTCGAAACATTCAATCGCTACGAATCATGGTTTTTAGATTCTCGGTAAAACTTTTGGTTACGGCTGTAATGTTTTCTATAGTTTGGTACTAGTGTTTTTAGGCCTAGAATCGAATTAATTTGCTCGAATTTGTTGATTAATCTTTAAAGTATACACTGATTTGATACATTTTGTCGAGCGAAAATCGCACGCAATTTGCGAACTGTTTCCGTAAATCGTTCTTCCCATTTGCAATACACCCGTATAAGATTTCATAACTATTAACCACAATGCGTCTACAGCGCTCCCAAACAGATTAAATGAAGATGATGCGCAAATCCACATTGCGCTCTTATTGTGTAAGTGTTGAGGTATAATTTGTTTTTTTAGGTTCGTGACTGACGCCCTCATGGTTCGGCTGTTATAGTTAGTTCGCTGTGTTTACTAGAGGTCTCTTCGGAAACTTGTTCTGATTAATTGGGTACATAAAAATTGCTATAGGTACAATAATTAGAATAATTGTTTCTATAGATATTCGTAGTAACCGGGTTAATCCGGCCTAGTTTCCGAAAAGGCCCTAGGTTGCGGCTAACTCGATGTTTCGTTCGCTTAATTTTTTGCTTGACTTTGTGGTATGAATTTGTCGATAGCATCTGAGTAGGTTTGAAACGAGGAGGTGTCGAAGTCCTAAAACTTTCTTTTGATAGTAACCAACCACTAATGAACTGACGGGAATAATTTTTATGAAAATTACATAGATGTGAAAAACCGAGGCCTATATTAAAATTTTATTTTCCAAAGTAAAATCCATTAACATTCATACACTAATGTCTTTTCAATATTGCAATATACTCGGAAATAAACTCTTCTGGTAACTGCTAGATAGAATCGAATGGTGTCTTTTAGGTCTTCATCAACAAAAAAGCGATATATTTTCAAACGGCTTAGTGCTAAGTCAATCCCTATAAAAGTGAAATCATTGAATGTTTCTTGAACTTTTAGAGCGTTATCTACCTTGAAATTGACTTCTGGGCAATGTTTGCAGTCTTTTCTAGCTCAAAGTAGCTTAAACATGTTTATTTGTTTCATTATATACATCTACGGTGATGTTGGAGTCTGTATGAACTCAATTTGTAGAATTCTTTTAATATTCCAGAATACCCCAGCCATTAGATTTCTCGATGAAGATTCAATTATTTTCTGCTGCATGTTTATGTATCTACTATATTGTCTCATGTTCGCGGGTATGCCCCAGTGGTACATCCACTACCATGCAATTATTCAACTTCATATTTAATGGTTCTTAATACTGTAACGAAACTAGGTAATCGTTTTACACTATGTTTACTTATATTCACTAAAATTCTACAAGTATCTATGTACACTAATTTATTTTAAATATTTAATTATTTATTTTACAATTCACCAGCAGCAAACATTTATTTATAATTCTATTTATGCTTTTTATATTTATATCAGTAATGCACAGCACAAGATTCTAACAATAACTAACTAGGAGAATGTAATATGCTGCTTAGATAGGAAAGATACATTCTAGAAAACAATAGATATAGAATATTCCAGAATATTACTTATAATAATGATGTAATGCTATGACTCATTGCTGACCTAATTGAATTGATAGATGTAAATTATTGCAATGGGTCATTTGAGGATTACATCATCTATTTTATTATAAAGAAAACATTCTAGACGATTCTAGAATTTTCCATTTACTGTTTCTAATTTTTGTTACACTGCCCCCTCCTTAAGACTGTTACGTCCCGCAACAGTAATCTTGGACTTTGCACTTGCGATGGTTCTATTTACGTTGGCGAATGTCGGAATCTGCACTACGATCCATACTTGCAGCCCCATTTGTTGAAGAAATGGCAGTCCACAGATTTTGTCACTGGTGGAATTCCATTTGGGTTCTAACTGCACACACATGATCTTGACACCAGTGCCACGAAACACTACCTCCAACATGTTGCGTACCACTCGTCAATTAAGCTGCTCTAGGCCACAGCCGAGCTTTGGTACTGCTAACTTTCTATTGGCGTCGGCACAAACATGTTTCTTTAAATACCATAATGCCTTCCACAACTCTTCATAACGTGGCTTTTGATGAGACAATGCTTTCGTCACAAGGTAGTAAATACTTCGCATACGTTGGCGGTGACGGCGTAGTAGGTGACATGCCTTACCAATTACTGGCTCTTGTTGCAGTATTTCTTCTATGCCACCATACCTCTTCTTAAACTCAACTTCGATGCCACGGGATATTCGGACGTCCTTGGCGACACAATGGGCCAAGAGGTACTCCTCTGGTACATCCAACACATTTCTGTTTTCCTCAGTGGTAACCCCAAATCTAGCTTTGTGCCGTCCCGAATACGCTGTCATAAAGTCAGTGAATGATTGTTCACTGTTTTTGATTCCTAGTTCTTCCACTCCAAAATGGTTCGCCCTTTGTACACACTCTTTTTGTACTGGTTCTGCGTTCCTCCTAGCGTATGGGGCTAACCGATTCATGTGAACCCCTTTGGACTTTCCTCTGGGCAATTTCATAACTCGGTAGATCACATCGATGATCCTTTTTACTACTTAATACGGACCTTTCCAAGATCTTTTCAATTTGGGGGATAGACCTCGTCATCGCTGAGGTTGGTACAACCAGCCTAGAACATTGGGTTGAAATCCTCCCGTTTTGGAACTTATATCATACTGGACTTTTATTCGATTGCTGGAAATCTGGATGTTACTACGAACTCTCTCATGAATAGAATTTAGTTTCTTTCGCAGGCTTTCAGCATACGCATTTCCGGCGACCTGCTCCTCACCAGGCTTACTACCAAATTCCAAATCACACGGTTGTGTTATTTCACGCCCAAACAACACTCTATCTGGGGTCTCTCCTGTCGATTCGTGTATGGCTTATCGATATGCCATCAGGAACAGATGTAAGTATTGATCCCAATCTCTTTGATGGTCCGAGACAACTTTTGACAAATATTTTCCCATTGTTCGATTCATGCG
>JAHWXV010236605.1:0-14845 GCA_024586415.1 Phrixothrix hirtus | reverse complement strand
ATTAGATGCAAAAATTAAAATGCTATAAGTACATAATGTAATTCGTCACGCATAGTCATGTTATTAAATTTAGATAATTTACAAAAGGAATTAGCGATAGATAACAATAGAATTTTCATAAATTAGATGATTTAACACAAAAAACCCGCGAGAGCTGACAAATTTATGTGAAACAAAACATGGGTTAGGCTACATATCTACTTTCTCGGTTTTAAAACTGCACTAGATTCTGATTTAATTTTTTGACCATTTTTTGTAATATCTGCAGAGGCGAAGCATGTGAAAAGCTTCTCTCTTCTACAGCATTATTTAATCTTTCTGTAACTCTTTCTAATAATCTCTCAACCACCTTTTCTTAAAATATTTCTGCTATGAGATGTACTGTTTTCCAGGTGTCTTTTTTTCTTCTTTCCCGTTTTTGGCAAGGAAATTGTTAAAAAAGTAGGATCGGTTGGATGATTGGTGAAATGATAGGGAATGTATGATAGTTGTGGGCTCTGAATTTAGAACAAATGATTGTTCACACAACTAAGAAACTATCGTTGGACCTGATTTTCTTGTGGTCAGCTTTCCAAAGATTCCAGGTGATGGATGGTACTCAGCTGAGGGTGATCAAATCTTTTATTACCTATGTTTATTATACTACATAAGTTTAATTTGAAGGAAGCTCGTAATTAGCCTCTAATTGACTACGCTAAACCTTTAGGGAACACATCGTGCGTTTTAGTTGATTTGATAAGGAATTTTAATTTCATTTTTAGTTGTTGTCGAGGTAAAAGCATAGGAATCGGTCGTGTGTAGTGTGCAATTGTAGATAATAATGGAAATATAAAATCGTATAAATTAAAATTAGTGCATGTGTACAAACTACTACCGACTTTAAATCCCTTCCAATTATCATATTTCATGTAAAGAAGCAAGAAGTCAGAAAGGTAAGTACACATGCTAAATTGCTTCTGTTGGCCATTATTTTTTCAATCAAATTACAGTCCACTAATTAAATGCTCATAGTAGTTTAGTATAAAACATAATTTGGTCCAGATCGATACCGGATTAAAATTAGCATTGTTCGTTTTTGTATTGATATACTATATGCGACCGTATTAGATTAGATAGCATTGGCCTTGTTAGATGTCTGCTTAAACGTACGAATGTATTTCTTATCAATGACCTTTTAGCTGTTCGAAAATGAAATTGGAATTTATTTTGAGAATAGATTGATTTCTTTAAATGGCATTTTTAATATTGTACAAATTAAAATACCTTCTAAATTTACTAGCAATCGTCGTTGCTCATTATATAAGTTTTCATGATAGACAAAAACTACACTACGAAAATTTAAGGTAATATCTATAGGGCGTATTACTGATTAGAGTGTCATAGGACATTCGAAAATATTGCTTTAAGCGATAAACATTAGGTTTAAACATCTCTTAAACAGTACTATCGCATCTTGAATAATTGTGTAGATAATTATAGTATGCTAGTTTAATAATGAGTAAGTCTAACGTAGAACAACCTCTGACTCTTCTTGAAGGAAAGAGGGAGAATTTATTTAGACGAATCCAATTGTTATATGACGCTATTCAAAATGTAACTACTAAAGCTAACTTGAAAAACTTCCAAGTACGTTATAGTGGAATAGCGGAAACTCGAAAATCTTATGCAGATATAATTAATGGATCGTATTAACGAACTAAGCATTATCGTAGAGCCTAATTATAACCCTGGCTATCAATTACTTGGAAGTTTTGAGGAGTTGTGTTGTCATATAGAATATGTTTCTCAAGAAATAGGTAGGCCAAAAAAGGTTGAAGCAGCTGCTTGAAATGCATCACCAACCACCCCTAGCAAATCAGTGCCTAGTTTACCAAAACTTGAACGGAAGAAAATTTAAACGAACGGCCCATATTTTTAGAATGCGTTAAATCGTTATTTCGTGAAAATGGGGTATTAAACGTCCATTTTCTTGTAGGTAGCTTGAAGGGAAAAGCATTATCGGTATGTTAGGCTTTAACAGGTAGGTATCAAGACACTAGAATTTTAGCTAATGCGTACTTGGAACAAATTTTAGAATTTACACCATTAACATGCGAACCTACTAATAATTTAAACAATTTCTTGGAAAATTTTGATACTGCAGTTTTAGCTTTGAAAAATTTAAAAATACTCGATTTACTTGATTTTATTTTGTCGTATGTAGCATTATCTAAATTAGATATCGAAACAGGACGTTTATTTGAAATGTCATCTCGTAATAGTGATACTATATCATATAAGTGGCTTATTGAATTTATTAAACAGCAAATTGAAATCTTAGGAACTATTAGGTAAAGAGCTTCCAATTCGTCTAGGAACATCGCGGTAGGCTATAATAACAAAGCGAAACTAATTAAAAGTTTTGTAATAAATAGCGGGAACTCTACATTAATCGAGTTATGTTTCCTTTATAAAATGGGCATTCATTGAATATATCGATGCCAAAAATTTGGAAATCTCAAACCGAAGCAGGGATACGTAGTTGTGAAGGATCACAATTTGCTCTTAATTGTTTAGATAGTCAACACCTTGTGTCTAAATGTCCTTCTCAAAATAGTTGTACGAAATGCATGCAACGTCATCATACTTTGTTACGCTTTCGAGATTCTTCGTTGAATGAATAGCTTTTGGATTCATATAGGAAAAAACCTGTTGAACTTAACAGCGAAATAGCTTCCTTGGAAAAAGTTTGGAATCCCATTAGTTGTTGTTCTATGGAAGGATCAGATGTATCCAGAAATCGTACTGTCTTGTTATCTACTGTTATAGTTCATGTAGCCGACAGCATCGGAAATGATCATCGGCTAAGATTTTTATTAGATTCTGGTAGTCAAGCAAATTTTTGAACCTTAAAATGTTATAGACAGTTGAACTTATCGTTTTTAAATCGCATGTACAAATTTGAGGTGCTGGGTGTGTCTCCAGTTCAGTGAAAGGCAAATCTAGCTAGACATTTCCTTCTCGTTTTGAATCTGACAAGAGGTATTTTATAGAAGCTTTTATTGTAGATAAAATTACCGGTAATTTACTTGATGGTAATATTAGCCCTAAGGTTGCATCTTATTTTAAGGACATTCCTCTTGCAGATGATATTTTTGACAAACCTGTAGAAATAGACGGAATCTTAGGTGCCGAGATGTTCACTCAACTAATGGGTAATCATACTATCGAATCTGAGATTTCTATACTAACGACTCTTCAAACGACGCTCAGGTATGTAGATATGGGTACCGCACCAACGGTAACTACTCTTCATGCTTTAGAAACCTATACTACGTTTATAGATGACGCCATTGAAAATATATTACCCAAATTTTGGGAATTGGTAGAAGTTCCCATACCAGCAGTTCTCAATGAGGATGATAATGATTTCGAAACCATGTTTACTTCTACATTTAGTCGTAGTGCAACATGTCAATATACTACTACACTTCTCCTTAAAATTGAACCGTCTGAATTAGGAGAATCCTATTTGACAGCTCATAAAAGGTTTTTCTCACTCGGGAAGCAATTAAATTCTTCACCTAAGCTTAGGGAAGAATACAATAAGGTATAGTTTGATTATTTGGATCAAGGTCATATGTCGCTTGTTGAACGTATACGTGATTCCCCTAATTATTGTATTCCCCACCATGCCGTTTTCAAACCTAACAGTTCCTCAACTCCATTAAGAGTAGTATTTGATGCACCCGCAAGAACTAGTAGGTTAAATTCGTTGAAGGATTTACTATATACTGGGCACAAACTTCAAGATTAGAACTATGCGTTTCTTATCCGTTATCCAAGCTTCTGAAATATATAATTAAGAGTTATGCGGATCGTCACAATTTCAAGGAAATTTGTGCATTTTCGGATTCTATGGTGGTCCTAAATTGGCGCAATTCATCGCCGTATCGGTAGAATACATTTGTTGCCAATCGTGTTACGAAGATACAGCAACTAATTCCTCCGCAACAATTGTTTTATATTTCAGGCTCTGAAAACCCACCTGATTGCCTTTCAAGAGGTTTATCGCTTTCGAAGTTTGTAATTAATGAGCGCTGGTTAAATGGACAATCTTGGATAGCTCTAGAAGAAACTGAGTGACTTTTACAATCGATAAATACGGAAGATGTTCCGCCAACAGAGTAAAACTTAATTTCGTTAGTCGTAACCGAAATTGGCATATACCAATTGGCCTTAAAATGTTCTAATTGGCAGAGATTGCTACGCACAAACGTGTATGCGCTGAGATTTTTGAAGATACTATCTAAGGGTAATTTCATCTCATCAAGAGATTTAGAAAAGGCAGGGCATTGTCTTACAGTCGCTGTACAGAATATTCACTTTGCAAGAGACGTCATTAATTTGAAAATAAATGAAGTTTCTCCTCCAAACTTTGTAAATTACAACCATTTCTTAAGGATAATTTAATTAGAGTAGGGAGGAGGCCAAGAAATGCTAAAATTTAATTTAATACACATCATCCAGTGTTACTCCCCAAGAAGGATCGCATAGTCAACCTTATTATTGAACATCAGCGTAGAAGTAATCTACACACTAGACACAGCTTGTTGTTGTCTTTGTTGCGACAAAAATATTGGATTTTGTCAGCACGAGGAATAGTTAGGGGTCAAATAAGGTCCTGAAACGTGTGTTTCAAATTTAAACCCAAACCTACTTTTCTTTTAGTGGTAGATCTCCCTCCTTTTAGAGTACAGCCAGCCAAAATCTTCGCCCACACTGGAGTCGATTATGCCGTACCTATACAAATTTTGAATAGCACTAGTCGGAGAAGAGGTGCACGCTCACAGAAGGCGTATATTTGTTTGTTTATCTGCTTCACTACCAAAGCCGTTCATTTAGGACTCGTTTCCGAATTTCAACGAATGCTTTTTTGTAAGCCTTTCGACAATTTTTATCAATACGGGGTCCTTGTTCGACCCTATATTCAGATTGCGTGACGAATTTGATCGGAGCGAAAGATAAATCGGATACCTTATATAAATTGCTATAATCTCGTAATTATAATGATAGTTTAATATCAGAATTGGCTTTGAGAAAAATAGAATGGAAATTAAACCCTCCCGCCAGTCCTCACTTCGGGGGAATTTGGGAAGGTAATATTAAGTCAGTAAAGTCACATTTGTATAAAGTTCTTGGAAATCAATTATTAACTTATGAGGAGTTAGTGACTTTGATTACACAAATCGAAGCCGTTTTAAATTCGACTATTGTGCGTATTAAGTTGACGTTGACTCCGGATCACTCCTTAACCATGACGCCTTTGCAAAGTTTTTCCATGTAGAATTCATATTTTAAACAATTAAATCGTCTAGATCATTATCCACTTATTAACCGAATGGTGCAAGATTTCTGGAAACGTTGGCACATAGATTATCTTACTAGCGTACAAGTGTGGCATCGATGGTCGGCGCTATCTGTTCCTCTTTGACGTGGAATGGTAGTCATAGTAAAGCAGGACGGAGTTACACCGTTTCAATTAGATGAATATCTGTTCGTACCAACAAGGGTCTCTATAAAAGGCCAACTGTTAAAATATGTCCACTACCAACTCAATAGCCTAAATATTTATAACTTTTTTATTGAGATCTATTAATTTTCTTTTCTTTACTTTAAGGTTTCACTTAACCATTTACTGAGTCAAAGTTTAGTTAATCAGTTATAGTCAATTAAGGAATTAAATTTGATAGTAGTGAGTTTTGTTAGTATATTGTTTATTTTCATTTATGAAATTCTTTCATGGTGCCGGGTATGGTTACGCCAAACTCTTAGGAAACACCTCGTCAGTTTTAGTTGATTTGATAAGGAATTTCAATTTCATTTTTAGTTGTTGTCGAGATAAAAGCATAAGAATCGGTCGTGTATAGTGTGAAATTGTAGATAATAATCTAAATATAAAATCGTATAAATTAAAATTGGTGCATGTGTCCAAACTACTGCCGACTTCTAATCCCTTCCTGTGTTCCCATTATCCTGTTTTATATAAAGAAGCAAGAAGTTAGAAAGGTAAGTACACATATTAAATTGTTTCTGTTGACCAGAATTTTGTCAATCAAATTACAGTCCACTAATTAAATGCTCATAGCAGTTTAATATCAAACACTAATGATTCATAAAAATTCTCAAGCCTACTTGTTTTGTCATAACAGAGAATAATTTTATTTTTTTACGTTTTTCATAGATTCGTCAAAGTTTATTTGTTTACCAATTAGTGATAACTAATTTTGGTCCTTGCGGATGACTTCTAGTTTCTGAAATATATGTTATGCTAAGTTACAAAGGGATACGTGAACATTCATATGTATAAGAGTAAAACTCGTCTTCTAAGATCGTCCGGATAATCTATAGAGCGAAATATATGGCGTATTTTTGACAGCCCGATTAAATTCAAGTACATCCTTGTAGAAAAAAAGTCCAAATTATTTATTCAGCTGCAAACAATCGCTACGTCACTACTAAAGGCGGTTACCACAAACGTCTTGCATCCAGTAAAAATTATTATCTTTATACGTATCATTCCAACTTCATGCTAATTGTTATAAGTTACAACTACACTCTTGTCTTGAATTATGGAATTTCTTACTTTAGCCGCAAATTTTCAGTTTTAAGTGAATGTAATATAGTATTCAAGGATTCTAATCGTATAGTAAGGAAGGTGGTGCCTGCTGTCGCTGATTTGACATCGATAAAGGATTACAGATACCGACTTAGGGATGCTGAAACAACAACATGATTGATACCTTAGTAGTCTACCTCAAATTCCTGTATTTAGCTTTGAGGCTGGACGAATCAAGACATCCTAAGATAGTTTTATTTGATTCACATCTCAAGAATAGTTCAAAATTTACACGATTACGTTCTCTGAAGTGCAGGCCTTTATTTAAAAACATTTTTCTGGACATACTTCTCGCGACTTATCCTTACATGGGAGAATGCAAATAGAATTGAGTAAAAAAAAAGCTTACATTTTAGAAATAAACTGTCTTAGATTATTTATAACTAATTGTAATTTAGAGTATCACATTAACCCATTTAAACATTCAGTTGGAATATTATAATATAATTTAAAGCAACGAGTTGTGTAAGAGAAAATTCAGGCGGAATTTTTTAATTTATAAGAGTAAGCTATTTAGAAAGAATCTAAAATGAAACCAGTCTAGAACCAAACATTAGCTCTACGCCAGGAATTGTGGTTTCAGGAGTTCGTGTTGTTATTATTCCTGTTTTCCTTGTAACTGCTACATTTGTATTCTTCAGTTTGTCAATTAATGATTGGTATTAGACAACTTAGCAACAATGTCACTCTTTCGTGAAAGTTCTATAGAAATTGAAATATCAGTATCTCCTCTAAAAGTATTGCCGAAACTGAGCAATCCGGCAGTGATATCAGTTTTCTATTTGCTTCCATTGTTGCCTGGCTTTTAAATGTATAGTTTTTTGTTCCGTTAATATGGAAACTTCAAACATGATGCAATTTTTTAGGGTAAGTTTATATTTGTAAAATAAATGTATATGGTTTTAAGCTGATGTCTGGTTATACCATGACTACGAATTATTGAGTCCACCACGTTACATTTTTATATCATTTTAAAATGTACATTAACATTTTAATTTAATGGAAGCAATTATTTTCAAAGGGTAGATTTCATTTTTGGATAAGTATATACATAAACACCAATGCCATTTTTTAGGGTTAATTTATGCTTTGTTGAGATTATTTTATCAATTAACTTTACCCATTATTATACAAAATAAAATTTAGATAATATCGTAAAGTAAGGCATAAATTCGATAGACTGTCTAATTTTTTCAGAAAAATCGCTCGGATATGTCAAACTGTTAAAATAATTTGCCATGTTTTTGTATAATTTCTTAAGATTTTCAGTCATTTTTCAAAAAATATGAGGTCATTGTTTTTTTTAAATAAAAACCCCCATTTTTTATTATGTAATCTTAAATATTCTGTTTGTTTACGTAAAACAAGGTTAAAATTGATGTAGGTTACAGAAGAAAATTTTCGAGAAAACAACATTGCAATTTAAAAATCATAAAATTTATTGAAAACGTTAAATTATAAAAAGTAACTATATTAAGTGTACAAACTGTGCACCACTGACAATCTGACAGTAAACAAGGCGATTAACAAACTTGCTTTGCACATTGTTGTTAACTTCTGGAGAGATACGTCCAATTTCTATACGAATTCTATGTTTTAAATCTTCCCAATTCACTGGCCGCTTACAATATATTATAGTTTTCAAGTGTCCCCATAAAAATTTGTCTAAGGATGTCAAATCTACCGATCTAGCTGACTATATGTAAGCTTGGACATGGGCTGCGTAATGAGGAGGTGCCCCATCCTGCTGAGAAGATTAGTTTTTGGCTCAATTTGGACATAACGCTATTAGTACAGGGATGAGGTTGTCCCGAAGAAAATCTAAATATATCGCGCCGGTTAAATTTTCGTCGAAAAAAATAAGGCCCTAGAATTCTCCCGTCAACAATACCGCACCAGTTATTTACTTTTCTAGGACTTTGAGTGTGACCCTCCATCATTGACTCATGATTTTCGACAGCCCAATAACGACAAATTTGTATATTTGCATTACCATTTAAAAGGAATATAGTTTCATCATAAAAATGACATCTTTTACAAAACTATCATCATTGTAATATAATACCTATATTTGTTCATATAGCTGATTTCTGCGATCAAAGTCGTTATCAGAAAGCTCCTGGACCAGGAACTTGTACGTATGGTACTTTTGTTCATTCAGTACCTTGTGGACGGTACCAAATCGAAAGTAGAAGCAATTGCCGAACGCTTGGTGTTGTGATTATCCTCCACTACTAGCAAAACGTTAAGCTGATCTTCTTCTTTCACTGACGGCCGACCAGATTTAGCATGATCAGAATCGTATCCAAATTCTCTGAATTTAGATTAAATTGTACTCACTGTACTTTGACAAATGGATTGCCGATTAGCATAAGTTTCATTGAATAATTGAACTACATCTTTTTGGGTGGGCACCCTTTCTCTAAAACCGAGCATGCAAAGAATTTGAATTCCTTCACGTTCACTTAACTTGACTATTCTTAGAAATAATAATAAAGTAAATTCTTAATAAGCACTGCAAAGACACTAGATACATATGTTTAATGAAAACCAAGGAAAAATATCGCACAGATCAAAATTCCAAACTGTTAGCACTGCCAAACCTCAAAAAAAATATCTGATTTCCATCATGTCAAACAAGCCACGCAGTTTGAACACTCAATGTAGTTATTTTTGATAATTTAGCATTGCCAATAAATTTAATGATTTTTAAATTGCAATGTCATTTTACTGGAAAATTTTCTTATGTCACCTACATCAATTTTAACCCTGTTGTACGTAACCAAATACGCTATTTAAGATTCCGTAGTAAAAAATGGAGATTACTATTTAAAAAAAATATCGACTACGTCATAATTTTTTGAAAAATGGCCGAAAATCTTAAAAACATAAATTGATAGGAAGCTCCAAATCTCTCGCAATGTGTGTCATTGAATCTAAATGGGATTTAACCTAATCATCTCACTCATGCTTGTAAAAATAAGATAAGGAATTAGATTGAATACATTTATTGTCACAATTAGTTTCGTCGATTAGGGATCTTCAGACAATTTTTATGGAATTTATGCGTTACTTAATAAAGCACTGTATAAAAGACACTATCAAATAAAAATGCATTTAAAAAATAATAAACCTTTGTAAAACACAACTAAACATTCAAAATAACAAAAATTCTGTCAAGTCTCGAAAAAATTTTAAACAATGGATATTTAAAATAAATATTTACAAGATATACTCGTATTAAATAATTATTTTTGTTATAGTAAATATAAACAAACACTTTTGTAATATAATCTACTAATCTTGCTTTATATATAATTAAATTTTTTAGTCCATTTTGTAGGTATTATACAAGCCCTTATTGTCTTGTTACTTAATGTAAACAAGAAATACTAATAAGTGAAAATAATAAACAATCCGAATTATTTCAGGTTTACCTAGATGACTTTTTGCTTCTAATTAACATTAGCGAAACCTGATTTTCAGGAAATTTTCGTTAATAGAGGGTAGGTTAAATCGAAATTATCTAGTAACTTTTACGATTAGGACGGTTTACAGTTAACTCGTGAATTGGTACTTTCGAATTTTCCTCATTTCTAGTATGATCCTTTTAGTCTCAAATATTTTATATCTTATCTCGGTAGCTCCTAAATGGAAACTTGAAAATTCTAGGGTATAAGGTAACTAACCAACCCGTTATATCTAACACTGAAACCAAGTATTTTTTTATTATATTATTATACCAATAGCAAGTAGCAAACATACATCGGTTGTGTATATATATACATTAATTTTAATGAAGCTTAAGTTTTAACTAGTACTTTATATCTACCAAATCTTATGTTCATATATATACATATACAGGGTTTTTGTTTTAGTTTGTCTAAAATATTTAAATTTGTCCATAAAATTCGACTAGTACCTAGTAGTTTATATGTAAGCTATGTAAATGTAACACAAGTAATTCATGCAAATTGCTCCAGTAATAATTCTAATAAGGAAATTTGAAGCAAAAATATCGGTAGACATATCAACCACTTGTAAGTTTATAACAAAACAAAAAACTCAACCTGCTCTAGTGACGCGCATAGAGGACTTTAAGTGATTAGATAAAAGTTAGCGTGACAGTTTGAGATATTCGTTTAAACTTTTCCATCTCATGGAGCGACAAGTGAATGATTTATGGCTTTTTAAACAGTTAAGCTGCCTAAAGGATACGTTTCGCGCTTTCCTTTAAACTGGGGTTATAAATTACGTAAACAAAGTAACAATAGGACTTTATTTTTAAAAGTTTCATTGTGGGGAGAAACCATAAAAGGGTTATATTAAGAAATAAATCATTGACTTTTATATGGAACGAAACTTTATTAACTTAAAATTTTAACCGCTAAAGCAGTAGTTGTTAATTACTTACTATTCAATTAAAAGCCCTTGCATACTATATTTCATTTACTGCCTCTTTAGCTGAATTATAAATTTATAACTTAAATTGGAGACCTGTGAAAGTTGTTTTTGAAACCTCTCATGCTGCCGCTGCTGATTGAAGGTTATCATGAATTATTCAGGTATATACAATAAACAGGAAAGGATAAGCTTGAGGATAAAATAGGAATTCTAATTCTCACCCTATTTCCTACCTTATTCACATACGGAATTGGAAGAGCGATGCATATATTAGATGTGGTCAGCTTAAGTGCGGGTTTCCTAACACCTTGAACCTTCACCACACAAATTGGTGTTACTTAGTCTGGCGGTTGAATTTAATTTTACACGAATTTCCTTATTATTACGTAAAATGAGCACAAAGCACTTAGACAAGCAGAAACCTATAAAGCTAAATGACTTGCTTAAATAAATATATCTTGACGTTTCTTTTTATTAAAAATAAATACTTTGCTAACGTTACCTGATACATATTGCTTGCAACTGTAGGAATTTATAAATTATTTGGCGTCATTATTCATTATTCGTTAAAGTTAACTTGAACTATCAAACGCCTAAACACAGATAGAATGGACATATTTTCTTCTATTTACACCGGAAGGTAAATACTATTAACCTGGTTCAAATACTACTGCAAAATTTCGTTTTCAACAATATTTATTGTGGTGAAAACTCTTTAAGCGTAATCGAAATAATATTTCAAAATAATCTTATTTTTGGTATTAAACAAATAGTCTAAAGGACAGCATTTAAAGCTAAAACGTAACATCCATCTCAATACTGGCTTATTTGCATTTGCGACAACTGAGAAGCACATCTCTGATACCGATGTAATTTATAATGGCACGGTAGTAAAATCAAAAGCGAGGAAAACGTAGGCATTTTATAAATTTGGGGTTTATATTTATCATACAGTGTAATTAACTTATGCATGACTGATATAATGCAGGAACCTTTAAAATCCGTTTTAAGAAGTTTTTTTCAAGTTTAAAGTGTTAAACGTAATTATTTTCAGATAGTTTATATCAATTTTTATCAGAAACTGCTATGATTACATCAAAACATACTTAGAAGAAATAATCATCTTAAATAACACGTTTTTATCAGTTCAAGTATTTAATTTAACCATACTATAGACCAAAGCAATTAAATTTACGTTAAAAACGGCAGAGAATACATTTCTTATAGTAAGAATATTTTTGAATTATGACTAAATTTATCAACATTCTTAATTCACAATAATCTTGGTGTATCTATGAGATCTTTAACGATTCACTAAAGTTAACGGTTTACAATTGGTTAAATAGGTATAACACTATGGAAACTTTCATGACTTCGCTAATTTTAATTTGAATTTCATAAATTTTGAATTTCTAAGTATTAGGATAAGTCAAGGATAGTTGGATCAACTAGGTAGTTGGATCATCGTTTATAACTTCGCGTATACTAATGAAACATATACATTAAACTCGTACACCCCTTCTTCGGAGTAGTCCAAGTGTAAGAGAATTATCAGTATAGTTTGCGCAGTGCAAAAAAACCGCCTACAAATAAATTTAGCGTTTTAAATACATTGGAATTTTTTTGGGGTAGTTTTGTACCGTCCAAGAATACCACGCCGGTAAACTTTTTAATACCTCTATGATTTTTCCAACGTCTATGGCTTTACCGAATATTTAACCTAATATTTCTCTCGTTTATCGTCATGTGTTTTTAGAGATTAGCTGGTTCAACTAACCCACACATTTGGGAAAGTTTGACCGCCTTTACTAGGGTTAGATGGCCATTAGATATCGGATTTTTTAGGTTGACTATTATGCTAACGTTTTATAAGCGAAAGGGAACCGTTTATAGAGTTACCTGCCGATACATTAAAAAATGCAATCAAAACAGTGGTATGCGGTTGTTTGGGGGTCAATAGGGCTGCAATGGAATTTGGTAAATCAGAAACCACTTTAAAGACAAGATCTAAACATTAAAATAGTTGCAAATCTAACTGTCGGGGTAAATCTTCATGCTTAAAGGATGACGGTGAACTTAAATTAACAATACATATCAAAAAATTGTAAAAATATGGTTTCACTCCCAACAGGGATGATGTAAGATGTATGGAATTCGAGTTAGTAGCAGAACTCAAAATTAAGCATCGTTTTAACAAAACTAGTAAAAATTAGGTTATGAGTGGTTAAAATTTATCTGTACGAAAGAGCGAAGGGGTATCGTCCACGGGCGCTAAGTGATTAACTAAGAGAATTGTCCAAAGCTATTTTACTCTGGTAAAATCTACAATGAGCTATGTGATAAACCTGGCCACATTTTCAGTGTTGATGAGAGTGGTCTGCAACTGAACAATAAACCTGGTGCGGTAATGGCTGAAAGGGGATCTAAAATTGTTGCAAATATAACATCCGGTGAGAAAGGTGAAACGATTTCTGTTGTAGCTTGCTGCAATTGAGAATGTGTTTTCTTGTCACTTTTAAGGATAAAAATACAAAGAATTGCTACAAAGATGGAATGTCTCCTGGATCAGCTATTTGCATGAATGGAAAATCGGTATATATAAATGCTGTAATACTCAAAGGGTGACTTGAAAAGCATTTTTGCTTAGAAAGGCAAAAGGTCCTGCGCTAGTGATATTAGATGGACAAACTTGACATACTAATTCCCTGGAAGTATTGGAGTTCTGTGACGAAAACCAAATAGTTCTTCTATGCTTACCAAGTCACGCCACACATTTCTTGCAGCCTCTCAACAGGTTCTTTTTTAAATCCCTCAAGTCTTATTATTACGCCGGATGCAACAGATTTATAAAAACAAACCATTCCAGAGAAATAACTAGATATCAGTTTGAAAAACTGCTTAGTAATTCTTGAAACAAGGCAACAACTATGCAAAATGCCATTTCCGACTTCGAATCTACAGAAATTGTACCGTTCGACGCAAATGTAATTTGCGAGTATACTTGCTTAAGTGACACGGAGTAGCAAGCAGATGGGAATGGAATGGCCTTTGTCCCTCAAGAAATTCCGTCCAAGGAAACCGAACAAGTAACTCCCCCTAAACTTACAGAGACCATTCCAGATTCGTTAACTATTCCAGGATGTTTCTATGCTTAAAATAGAGAACCTGAAACACCAAGAAAGACCACTGGTAAACCATTAAATGAAATATCACCTGTTCCTACATCAATTCTACGTATTACTGTGAGGAAGCACGGTAGATAAGTAGCGCTTATTTAAAATAATGCAGTAAATATCAGTAAGCATAAAACAAAAAGAAACAACTAGAAAAGATGGAGATGGGCCAAAAAACCGAAAAAAACAAGAAGGTAAAACCAGTAAAGTTGCCTACCAATGAAAGTACTAGTACGTCTGAAAGTCAAATGGTATTGGAAGATGACGACGATTCTCTTGATGAATGTAATGAAAACATTTATGCAGGGTGCGGTGAAAGCTACACTGCTACCGTTACTAAAAAAACACGAGGACTTGTACAGGAGCATTCCATTTAGTAGATGGTCTCCTGAAACATATTTGAAATATGCGGATTTATGTGGTTTATGTGGTAAAGTGGCATTAAAAAAACGTGGGTAAATTCTAACTTATTCTTTTTTAAATAGAATGTAGCATTCGTTTTTGTGATACAATCATCCCTACTATGTGGAACAACTACCCCAGGTACTATGAATCTGGATATATATATATATATATATATATATATATATATATATATATATATATATAT
>JAHWXV010236578.1:0-21482 GCA_024586415.1 Phrixothrix hirtus | reverse complement strand
AAATTTTTGAAAGTCGAGTAACCGGAAGTACTTGGTGTATTAATTGGGAACAACATATCTCAAAAACTAAATATGATATATGAATGAAATTGCATATTTAAGTTTTCTATCCTCTGCACATGAGACGTCAAAAATTTTGCTAAAATCTAATGACCGGAAGTGCCACTTTATTCTTGGGATTTTTAAGTTTTTTTGGGATTTTCTCGAAAACAGCTACAACTTTTACTTTTAAATGTGCTATGGTTATTATGTATTCAATGCCCCTTTACGTAAACTTAACACTTTTTCTGAAAAAATGCGCTGAAGCAATTTATCAGAGAAAATGTCCGGAGTTAAGCAGTCTTTCGCCTGTCCAGTAACTTGGATGGGTGACCGTGAGAATTATTGTTTTCAAAATAAACATAGACAATAATCTAATGATTTGTGGACACTATTGGCATATGTGCGTAAGAGAAAGTCGTGTGTTGTTTCACACCAGATATTTCTATATTGGACTGAGAATTTATGTTGTCTACCTCATATATTGAATAGCCTTTACATTTCATTTAATTTGACTTTAGCTTGAAAAACTAACAATGGCAATATCCATGAAAATACGGGCTCAATGTCCCTGAAACTAACCGACAAGTGATTCCAAAAGTCGTTTATTTGGACCTTATTTCAAATATTTAATAAACAACATCTATGCATTGATGAACTTTTTCAATCTAAAAATACTGAAAGATACGACGATCATCAGGAAACTTGTAACTATCTTTGTCGTATGGAACACTGGTGAATAGTGCAGCGCCGCTGAAGATCTTACACATTCAATTGCATGTTTGCTGTGTCGAGTCATTGACTGTATTGTTTCTCTGAGTGCTTACCTATAATGTTCCATAAAATCGATATTGCTGCCACTTGTAAAGTTAGGGCTGTAATTAGATTTCTCAGCGCAAGAAAAGCGCGGCCATGTAATATTCGCCGTCAATTAAAGGAGGCGTGTGTCTGGAGCAGTCATTCTCCTACACAACAATGGCAAGCCTCATGCGGCTAGGAAAACGCAACAACTTATTCAAAAATTCAAGTGGGAAACTTTCAACCATTCATCTTAAACCCGGACCTAGCTCCTTCAGATTTTCATCTCTTTACAAAACTCCAGGACTTCTTAGTGGGAGAATAATTTATAAGTGATGAAAAACTGAAAGAAGGCGTGACTATTTATTTCAATGGATTGGTGGCGGAGGACTATAAAGCTAGGATACAAAAAATCGTGACACGTTATGAATCGAGTCGTGAATACGGTTGAGCACAGACAGTTGTCAGGGCTAGACGTTTTTTAACAGCCTATTCTGTAAGCTATACGTGCTCTTGTGCATATTAGTGAGTGTATTGTATGTGAATTACAGCGCTCTTTAGCGCCCTTTCGGAGTTCCTGCGGTCTAGTGGCAGGTAGTTGGTGGGCCCTCACTTGTTGAAAAGCGAATTGGGTCTATCGTTCTTGGGAACATCCAGCCCTCGCTTCGGAGGCGAGTGCGCGAAGAGGCCTCTAGCAGCAGTGACGTGTTGTGACTCAGTCCCGCGTGCTTTGTGATTTTTAGCATAAATTAGTTGTTTTTAGCACTAAACTAAGAAATTATATCCAGCCATCCAGTGCGTTTCAGCATTCAGAAGTTCGGAGAAGATGTCCATAGAAACCCAGCTGAAGTAGCAAGATGAGAAGATCCAGCGGTTGGTGAATCAGGTGGAGGTCTAGTTGGCCGAGAACGGCCGACTGCAAAGGCACAGTTAGCAGCATGAGGAATTGCGAACCAACCGAATACAGGAGAAGCCAACAAAGAACCGACCAGGCTAACCCTCCCTCCCTCCTTGAGGCGGTGACGGCAGCGCCGTCATCTTGAACGGTCTCCTCCGTCCCGGAGGAGGTAGTAGCTGCCTACAGCCAGCCCGACCCGAGGATATAGAAGAGGGGGGATTTACGCTCTATCAAAGCCGCAAGGGAATGAAAAGGGCCGCTCCCTCAACTTCTGCATCTCGTCCGGCGAAGTTGTGCAGTAGTTTCCGCCCACTCGAAACTATTTTAGAACAAGAACCCGAAACCACGACCTCCCATTCCCGGCCGGTAATCTGGAAACATAAATCGAGGATTCACCCCGTCATAATTCCAAAGAAGGGGGACTGGGTGAACCTCACCAGGGGATTCAGTGCCGAGCGAATCCACTTCGTTGAGGCCAAGCAGACGCAGGATGGAATGACCGTCCATCCTGCCTCTGCTGACGACTTCGGAGCTATGACGCCATTCTTGGACGTGAAGAAGGTTCTCTTCCACACGTTCAGGCTCGCATAGAAAAGCCTTTGAAGGGCATCCCAGAGGCTGTTACCGTAGAGAACATTCTCTCGGACCTGAACACCTGTGGATTTCCGTTGATCTCGGTTCACCACATGCGTAGCGAACCGACCAAGCGTCAAATACCTCTGGTATTGGTGATTCTGGCTAAGAACGCCGAGGCGAAGAATATCTTCGACATCAAGGACTTTCTGCGCCTTGTTGCCAAGGTTGAATCGCCGAGACGACGTACGACCATTGAACAGTGACATCGCTGCCAGAAGTATGGACACTCTCATGGTCTGTGCTGCGCGCCACCAAAATGTTTGAAGTGCGCAGGCGATCACCACTTCGGGGACTGCGTGAATCCGAGAGAGGTCTTGGCGACTTGTTCAAACTGCGGGAAGGGTCATACTGCGAATTTTCGCGGTTGTTAATGCTTCCCAAGGTTGGCACAGAGACAGCCACCACGGAAGGTCCACCCTGTCATTTCCTATGCCAAGGCCACCTTCAGAAGCTCCGACTTCCCAGCCGGAAAACCCTATGGCCTCTAGTTCGGCAATTCCTGCAGGCCCCGCTTGCTCGATGGATACGCCCAGCCCGGCTTCTAGCCGGCAAGACGCGGAGCCAATGATTATGGCTAGCCTAGTGCAGCTCCTGAGCGCAATTGATATTCCACAGATCTACTAGGTCGGCCATGAGGTCGCTGATGTCAGTACCGCCGTTGGCGATATCGGCGTCATCGCTGCCCTTATCGGCATCGCTCCCGATATCCTCTCCCTGTTCAAATCTGGCCCGTAAATGGATAATACACCATCTCAACTTAGTTCCCTACAGGCGGCCTACTGGAACGCCAACTGACCTCTACGGTAATGGGGTGAACTCCGAGACTTCGCCGAAAGGTATAGCTTGGACGTAATCCTGGTCTGCGAGGTTCATCTACGTGCCGCAGACACACCTCGACTTCGGAATTATTCCTTCTACAGGAACTACCGACACAACGCACGCGGAGGTAGCACGGTGATCTATGTCAAATCGCGCATCACCACCATGTTTCACCACTCCAAGAACTTCACACCATCGTGGCGACCGCAGTATCGATAAATACTGAAGGCAACGGCTGGATCCGTCTAATAGCTGTTTATGAACCTCCAATGGAGCCAACCGATCCTCAGGACCTGGACAATCTACTAGACAGCCCACTTCCAACTATTCTAGCTGGCGACCTCAATGCTAAGCATCCATCATGAAACAGTCGGCGAACCAACGGAAATAGAAGAATACCCCATGACTTTTCAAAACTAATCAAAGTTTCATCGTTGACAGACCACTAGAACCAACCCACATCTCAATTCTAGGCACCGAGACGTTCCGGATATAGTTCTTCTCAAAGATGTCCCTGATCATCATGAAACTACCACCTTGATTCCAACCACAATCCTGTCTTACTTTTCCTAGACGAGGAAGCCAATCCTCACAAGATGGTGCGACGCGTCTCTTCCCCGCCTTCTCCTCTCACCTGCAGCAAAATCTCGGTCGTATCGAGCAGATACGTACCGGGTATGAGCTGGAGGAATCGGTCGTCCGCCTCACTTCTAGCATTCAGGATTCTATCCTGTTCGCGATGAACGTGAGGAGGAAGCCGATTGAACCAGTTCTCCCAGAGAATCTGAGGGATCTCATCAGAGAGAAGAACCGCGCAAGACGCTGTTGGCATCGCTACTGTAACCCTATGGATTGAGTTATCAAGAATCGTCTTGAAGAACAAGTGAAGTGGAGCTTAAAGGAGCACTACAGCCATACCTGGGGGAATAAGCTCGAGTCGCTGGATACAGAGGAGATTTCCCTATGGAGAATAGCCAAAGCCCTAAGGAATCGTAGAACGCCCGTGCCGCCGATCTACGGCGAGTGCGGTCTAGTCTATGTTCCCGCGGACAAGATGGAGGCATTCTCTGATAGTCTGGAGCTCCAATTCTCTCTAAACTTCCTGTACGCCGATCTAGCGCATCGAAAGGTCAGTCAGACGTCGTATCGCCGCCAGAAACGACGTCTAGGACGACCCAAACCCTACGTACATCCTTCCCGCTTCCATGGAAGAGACACATGAATGCATAAAGCTATGCAAGTCGCGGAAGCCCGGTCCCAACGGCATAATGTTCCGCCCTCAAGGCCCTCCCACCCAAGGGAATCGCCGCAGCAGTCAACACCGTGAACGTGATGTTGAGACTTCGACGATTTCCTTCATCCTGGAAAACGGCTGAAGTCATCGTTCTTCCCAAACCCGGGAAAGACAAATCCTTTGCACAATTAGCGCAAAAATCCTTCCAGACAAGCAATTCGGTTTCAGACCAGGCCACAGCATCACTCATCAGGTGCTCCGGTTAGCCGAAGAAATCACCGAATGTTCGCCTTCAAAGATGTGACTGCAGCAGTCTTTCTAGACGTCGCCAAGATGTTCGTCAAGTTTTGTCACCAGGCTTTGTTGTATATGGTGCTGGTAGCAAACTTTCCTCGGAAGCTAGTTCAGCTGATTGCGTCCTATCTTAAGGATAGGACGTTCAATTTCAAGCTGGAGGGGCGTTGTTCGCGACTGAGGAACGTAGACGCGGGTGTTCCGCAAGGTTCCCTCCTCTCGCCGTTGCTTTACACCATCTTCTGCAGTGACCTGCCCAGACAGACGAACACGCGCTTTACTCCGATGACGCCGCCATCTTATCCCGATCCCGAGATCCAAACCTAGCCCTCCGCAACCTACAAGAGGCGGTTCTTGGGTTAAAAACTTGGCTCCGAACGTGGAAAATCGAGGTCAACGCGGAAAAGGACACTGATGCGTTATTTACGTGTAGGGGTACCACGCCTCTACAAGAAATCGAAATGTCCTACACAAGGTGATCATCTGTCCGACAATTGTCTACGCGGCAACCGTCTGGGGATACGCCGCTAGATCAAACATGAGGAAGTTGTAAGTCATCCAAAGCAAGTGCCCGTGCATGGCTACAGACGCTTCGTGGTTTATGCGAAATTCGCAAATCCACGAAGATCTGAGCATTCCTACAATCCAGCGGTTTATCCATGAACAGGCCGTTAATTGGTATTCTTTGTTTCAGGACAGCTCCATTCGCCTCATGTCCGGGTTAAGAGCCTACGAGGAAGACGCCGGCAACCATTCAGGGCGGCCCAAGGCGATTCTATACCTCCATGAGTAGGAGGCCACAGAAATGTGCGACTTCGTTAACTTGAAATGTGGGCGGAGTAATACTATAACTGTAACTGCAAATACTTAGACATCAGGTCATTAATCGTTCAGGACGTAGGTGTAACAGGTTGGTGCACCGCCTGCCAAGAGATTCATCATTGTGACACGTTACTACAAACTCTTAGATATGCACGGCGGCTAGGTAATGAAGTAACTTGAGATAATATACTTTATAAATATATTGTTTATTTTTTTAATACTTAGTGGTTATCTTTTAATTCTCAAACCGGTACTAGTTTCCTGACTGCCCTTGTATTTCTGTTGCATTTCTGTGTATTTTCAAAATTTTATAAATGTGGATGATATTGAGCACATGGTTTTTTTTATATGTACTACATTAAATCAATTTGCAGTATTTGCAGAAAAGGTTCACACATGAATTACAGCAGCAAGTAAAGCAAGAGTTACGTAATTCCAGAGGAAAATTAGTTTATAACCTGTAGCTATCTTATTAAGCTAGTGATACACAATCCATTTTCGTTGCTTAGACATGTCTGATTATGGTTTGTAATTTTGTAAATATTAAATGTAAAATAATGGATATTTCGAAAGTAAAACAAACTTTTCAAATCAGGATTATTCATATTAAGTGTTCCTATTAATTCCAAATCTAGTTGTTAAGGAATTATCGGCAAAAATCAGAATAACAGGACTTGATTTATTTGTAGTGTAAGTGTAACTTTTAGTAATAAGAATTTTTGTTAAAGCTTTGTGGATAAAATTTGTTAGGAAAGGAAGTGTTTGTTATTATCATTTTACTTACGCTCTGGTTATACTTGGATTTGTACGTAATAGGAAATCCTAAAGAGTAAAAATACACATGGATGTGTTATTAGAGGGAGTGTATATGTCTCACAGTTTTGTTGTACACATCTTAACTGAGAAAGTGACCGCGATCAATATTTAATTAACAAAAAGGCATTATATTTTACTGTTTGATCATAAGAATAAAAAATTTTTGATATCCAAAAATTAAAAATTGCAATAGTTTGTTAAACATTTTAAGTAGCTTGAGGGGGCTTAAAGGTATTAAACTTTTTTTTAAAAGATAATGCACCTACGGGAGATGTTCCCTATTCTTCGTACGTGAATATTTTTATTTAGAAACGAACGTTTATTTTTAAACATTACTATGAGTCGTTTTGCAACGGATATCTTCCAGATTTAACAAACCTGCGTCTGTAAAGCACTTTAAATATATTACTATTTGAGTTACTGTATTTACTTACGGTACTGAGTTACACCTAGCATGTTTAAAATGCTAGCGATATTAAATTCAGATAAAGATTCAATAAGTTCTTTTTTTAATACTGACCTACTGGAACAGGCGGGATTGATGTGCATTTATTTGAATCGTGACAAGAGCTTCGAAGCATCAACGTTATCCTGAAACTGCGGTAATCTCCCAAATAAAACAAATGAAAAGGAGATGACTATACCGTACCTCTTGATTGATGTGTATAAACTTTTCAGATAGATTTTTCTATGAAATTGCGGTTATGTGTTCTATAGATGAAATCACGAAAATTTTATTTCTTAGGATAACGGCATGTTTTTCTTACAAATGACTAATTTAATGAATGAAAAAGTTTTCGGGTTCATATTTAAAATTGGTAGTTGATTTTAATTCAATTACTAGAAATGCTGTAGAATATTCATTTAATTAATTGATCGTGTAATTTATTAATATATATTCGTCTTAATTTAGCTGTGTTTAATTTCAGGTATCGTAAACAAATCAAAGCAATTCCGTTAAATGTGCAAAAAGCATTCATTTTGCGTCCCATTGCTTAATTATAATAATTAATAGCAATAATGGCGTTGTATGGTTAATTAAATTAATTACAAATGCAAATACATTTAAATTTAGGGCGTTAGTCATACAGGGTGCGGCGGCATAACTTCCTGTTTTCAAAACTTAATAAAACCCATTGTATGAATCATAAAACCTTTATTTGTCTATTATAATGTAGGCGCGTACCTAAAGTTTTGTTTTATATAGTTTTGATGATCAAATCAGGTAGGAGGCGTCCCCCATTCTTCATAGACTGAGCAAACCGATTTCTGGCGTTTGTCATGACACTTATCAGAATAGCAGGCGTTATGTTGGCAATTTCTTCCTGAATGTTGGTCGTCAAATCTTGTAGGGTCTTAGGACGGTTCACATAAACACGGGATTTCAAAAAACCCCATAGCAAAAAATCACAAGGGACCAAATCGGGAGAGCGGGCCGGTCACACCAAATAGCCCCTAATTGAGATGAGGCGCTATGGAAAGTGTTCCCTCAAAACAGTCATCGATGCTCTTGAAGTGTGTGCCGTTGCACCGTCTTGTTGAAAGCAAATATCCCCTAAGTCTAACCCATCTAGTCGTGGGAAAAAAATTCCTGTAACATGTTTACATATCGGTCCGAATTCACTGTTACTGCGATTTCATGTTCCTCAAAGAACCAGGGACCAATAATTCCAGCTGAGAAAATTGCACACCACACTGTGACTTTAGGTGAATGCAAATGAAAATGAACGCAATTCTCAAGCATTGGTGTCAGACTAGTAGCGCATGATTTGTTTGTTGACGGATCCACACAAATGAAAATGGGCTTCATCACTAAAGAAAACAATAGCGTCCTCAGGAATGACTTCGAGGAGAACTTCACATGCGTTCCTCCGGAACTGGAAGTCACGTTCAGAAAGTTCCTGCATAATCGCCATCTTGTAAGGATGAAAATGAAGATCATCATGAAGAATTCTCCTCACAGAACGATTGGAAAGTCCAAGGGCAGACGCATGTTTGCGCGTAGAACGCCGTGGTGATCGCAACGTTGAAGCTCTCACTAACACAATGTTCTCAGGTGATTTAATGAGCCGAGGAAGTCCAGTTCTTCGTCTTGCCACACTTGTAGTTTTTCTGAACGCAGTGGCCTACATAATAATTTATTTCCGGTCCGGGACAGGGGCCACCGGGGCTAAATTAAAGCAATTCCGAAAGGCGCGCTGGGTTGCGACCACAGAACATTCGCTCGAAGAGTAGGCCTCAACAGCAAAAGCACACTCCTCAGTGTTCCAACGCATTATGGCGACTGAACTGTGTCGGAACACAACTTTATAGTTCCGCCTCTCGAACGAGATCACTAGCACTCCGCTATGACATCAACCGACTTAATCAATATAGAATTGTAGCAAGGAGAATCATAATTATTTCATTTAAAGGAAAAATAGTAGATTCGACTTGTGCATTCTCTTAAAAGTAAATCTCGGCAAGAACAATATTTGATGACGACATGAATCTATTACTAATGTCAAAGGTACCATATGAGAATGTAGTGGCACCTGGAAAGTACCAGTGCTTTGAAGTGAGCAGGTGGAATTCAGAATTCCATGCGTTGAGAACAGACTCATTCTTCATGCTGTTTTAAGAGGGGAGTACAAATTTAAGCATTCTTAAACTAGCCTTAATAGGTAGCAGAGGTGTCTACAGTTTTACGTAAAACTTCGTTGTGATAATTTAAATAATGGATTACATTAAAAGTTGAATCAGTAGAAGGTTGGAGTATCACTTTGGTTTTTGATCCCGCATTGTCGTACTTGTAACTTCTAAAGTATGTATTCTAAAACGAATAAAGCACATTTTGGTGGTACTTTCTTATTACTCCTACACAGGCGGACTTGAGTGGAAACTTCTGTTACACAATTAGGCCCTTTGCCTACTCAACATTGTTATTTTAATTAAAAGCAAGTATTCATGAAAAGAAACACCACATTAATGCCTGTAGGTCATCTCATTTTTTACTTTACCCTAAGATCTCTGTGAACACCTTTGAGTCATAATAAAATAAGATATAATATGAATTCCCCGTTTTAGAAACCACTATCGTATTAACAACTTTTAGTTTGCCAATAAGCATCTAGTAAGTTTGCGTGTAGTGATCCAGTTATCTTTGTTCATTTCGACAGTTGTCTATATGACCTAAGTAATAATTGACGATCGCATAATTTTTATATGTAAGCTGTTAGCTAAAGCAGCTAAAACATTAATGAGACGAATATTTTCATGCGCTACAGTTGAGATTGCGTAATACCTGGTCAGAACGGCCTAACGCAACTATTTTCTGCGTTATAATCTTTGCGCACATTAGAATAACTCAAACCGAAGTAGCTTGACATTTCTAACCTAAACTAGTAATAGCTTTTATTCTAAGTGTTCACTTCTAAATTTTTATGAATACTGTAGAGAGTTTTTATAAACGTGCTAATTTTACGATTCCTTTTATTGAGTGCATTGAAAATCGTGAAGTTATCAATAAGTTTTGTACAATGTTAATTAATAGAAAGATTCAATTATTTTGTCAGTCAATTTCATGTACTCCCGTAAGTTTATTAAAAATCGTACAGTCAAGTTCATCCATACTCGTGTACTTATCGGGTGCATTCACAGAGTACTGAATTATTCAGTGAAACACTTAGTTTGCGTGCACTTCTTGCACATTAACGATCATTAAGATCGTAGCAATTATAATGACTGTTCATATTCAGGAAGAGCCAAAGGAACTGCCTCTAATTTATTATTGTACCACATTGTGTCAAATACAGCGATACCATTGACTTAAACTTATTTAGGATCGTAAAGGTGTGCTATTCTATAAAGAGCTCTGTTTCCGCTTCATATTTCATAGAAGGTGTCGCACTAATACTGGCAAGATAACTGGAATCAATGGCTCCCTCAATTCTCGATTTAGGCTTACTATATACGATGTTCGAACGCATATTATTGTCGATCTTCACCCGGTTTGATTATTAGCTACTTGGTGTTGTTTCAGTATTCTCAGTTGTATGTTATCTGTACCTTAACGACATATTTCTTATTAAAGTGGCCGTACAGTCAAATTTTAGTTACTATTTTGGGATCGCAATTGAAGGCAGAAATCTGCAGTAGATAATCATTCACCGATTCTGTTTAGGAGACTAACGACCCCAAGATCTACTTCAAGTTGGCCTTATTAATGTCAAAAGTCCCACCTCCAGTATATAGCAACTCGTGAACCCGTTTTCTTCTTCGGTAGATCGAATACCGACTTCCAATTGCCGAATTTATTTACTAATTAATTTAAATAGAAGGTCAGTGTTTAAATTTTGTTTTTTTATTTTATTTTCAATCGTATTTAAAGTTAATGCCTGTTTTGGATAACTTATGATGAATGGCTTGAAGCTTTCTATTAGTGCGCTTGCATTAGATGCATCTTAGTCATTTATTCGATATTGTAATTACCCCTAAATATATCAGAATGGCAATATAAGATGCTTTATAAAAGCAACAACGATACAAGATCTTACTTAAACAGAATATGAGACAAAACTGATACCTGTTCACAAATTTGCTAGAATTTATCACTACAACATGTTGCGATACGAGATCGGTAGGTGCCTTATAAGGCAAACTAGAAAGTGATACCCAAAGAGCAGATTTCACTAATTTTCGAGACCCGTTGGCAAACAGGTAGCGCAAAAAGCTTTTTGGCGTACTGTATGTAGCGCTACTATCAAAAACCAGGAAATTAAAACATTGAACCCAAGTATTTGGTAAACAGTGAGTTCGATTAAAGATATACAATAAACGTTATTTACTGGAAACAAAAATTTTAACAATTTATTAAATAAATTATGCTATTTTATGAAGGTTATTACAAATAATGACATTGATAGAACAAAATGGCAGATGCATTGGATCTATATAAAACGTCATACAATATTTTTGACTACTTTTCCTACATCAAATTTGTTAGTTTATTTCTGATATAGGCTATTAAGATAAAATTGTTTTTAGTTCAGTATTTTAAAGAGCCATGACTTTCTTAGGTGGCATTTTCGGACCATAGTTCAATAAGCTTTTTATTTTTACGTGAGGAATATGTTATAAATCTATGTATGCGCAATTTTGGCACACCGGGTTTATTTTTCATTTGAATAATATATATAGTAAATCTTATACTTACGAATGACGTGATTCATAATAATAATACTAACTTAATCGCAATGTGCGTAACAATGTAATCTTTTAATTAAAATTATTTCCTAATAACGGAGGAAATGGCGCTGATTCGGTAAATGCAAATTTTAGTGAGTTAAACTTATTTATCTGATAATGCATTATGTAGTGCGTTGAAGTAGACATCATTAAACTTTTATATAATGAAAAGTAATATAATATTTGCGTGCAGTTCTGTTGGATGTTAACCGTCAAGAAGCGAAACCTTTTAGTTAATTGAGGTGTAGGCAATTCAAAACAAAATGACCAATAAGCGACTACAGCGTGTTGGTCATACAACAAAAAACCGTTTGAATTCACTTATGGGATATTTAATTAAACCCCTTGTTACCTATTTATTTAGGAAGGCCTAATAGTAGAATCATGTATAATGCTGTTGAAGCTAAATGTGCTATGGCGTATTTATTACACCAATGAGGATCCTAATTTACGCAACAAGTGCTCAGAGGGATCAATAAAGAAATGGGTGTTAAAAATTGATATCTTATTAGACAATATTTTAATTTAAATTTTGTTATCGCAACAGAATAGGTAGTTATGCAAAAGGTTTACATTTATTTTGTACAATTAGATATTACCCTGTGCCGAAGAAGTATATTTTAAATTTTATTCGCATTCAAATGACAAGCTGATTATAAATATTGTTCCTTAAAATATATATCAGTATTTGCATTAATTCCAAATTTTTAACTATGTATTAAATAATGCTCTAATGAAATGATGGAATATAAAGTAAAAAAGAACTTATACCATTTAACACAGTTTTACGTGTTTCCCAAACACCATATAATACGTTACAACGATAAGTTGTAATACAGAGTTTTCATAAAGGAATGGAGTTGTTTTAAACATCGAAAGTTACTTAACTTTATTACGTTAGGAACTCAAATAGTTTCCTTAATTTCAGTAATTTTAAATATGTGCTCCAATCGTACCCCGAAACACAACCAGATATAATCTACGTCAGTCCATATATAAGTGAGCACAACCTACTGTTTCAATGACAATAACTATTCTTTTTACTAATGTATTTTCCAAGATGGGTGTTGTTCTCGATATATCCTGGAAGAAATTTGTTTATAACATCAGAATATTTTGGAAACCGCGCTTTTGGTGCACCTCTACTAATTAAACGTTCAGGAAACTTGTTATAGACAGAGTTGCTAAAGTGTGCTGGCCTACCATGATACTGAAAAGTTCGCTCATTTTCAAAATCGACGATTGTCAACGATCCTGTTTCTTTTTGAAATGTACTGTTAATAACTTAACGTAAGTTAACTATATGGTGAATTGCCGTTAGAAACCAAATTCCACTTTCGTTTATACTTTTATCAAAGCAAATAATAGAATTCTCGTCAAACGCACATAACAATCAAATATTCATTTAACCAGTAGAAAGTGATTGCATGTAAATTTGTTTATTTAAAATTATTCTCATAACTAATTAAAACTTATTCCGTAAATCAGGCAGATAAAATTTAATTTTATTAAAAATACCTCAGGAACAATATTTATGCAAGGAAATTATACATCAGTAATTCATTTAAAATAAAAATAGTTAAATTTAAACTAATACAACGTACAATTCTATACGAAAAATAAACTCGACAGGGGAAATATTTGATGACGTAGTAGATTATTTATAATTCCAAGGTTGCTTACCAAAGTGTTAACAACGGGACGAGATATATTTCCGAAGAACAAGGAAGAAAACTAGCAATCGAAGAAAAGGGTAAACACTTTACTTGGTACGTCTATGCAACCATTGTAAAAGAAAACTAAGAGGCATTCGTGACAAGGAGTGTTGAATAGTGCACGTATTTCTATCCTTTTCTTCATTGTGATTCCTAACAGAACTGACGAATGTAGTGTTTCTGTAACAACAAAGTATACTAAAATGTTTAGTGGTCTTTTCTAGTTCTTTTTCTTACAGCGACGTTTCTCACAGAATCCCTAGTAATTATATAGTTGTCGAGTTTATATAAAGGGGTATGAACAGAAGGAATGAAAATGTTTGGGAAATTTAAACTGCACACTCCCAATTTGGTATGCACAGCTTCCGTTAACTTTGTCACACTAAAAGTAGAAATGACTGGGACAACACTACTACTATCCGTTAGTTTAGCTATATTGCCGCATTTAATTTACATCACAGAACATCCATAATAAGCCTACCGTTACCGGATATTCTTGGGCTGTGCTATTCCAACTACTATTCAAATACAAATCTGGTCCATGTTCGGAACCGGCAAACTATATGGTTGCTAATTAATATGTATAGATCTTTCCTATTAAGAATTTCGGGTGTGGCTACTGTTTAACATTTAGCAATACACTTTGTGTTGACATGGACGTACTAATTTAAAAACTGAACAAAATCTAGGTTATAAAGCATAAATTGTAACGCACTAAATTGTAAAGGTAATATTTGTCTGTTATTAACCAGAATATCTTGTAATTAGAATTAAACACGCACATAAGCGGGCCTGTTCTGTTTTATTTTGTGTACGGAAAAATGAAGCGCTATCCGAACGAGATTATTCACCAAAAAGAGCAATAACTATAGATAGTGTGCCTTGTCATTACTCGCCAAAGCTTAGTTGTCAACATTTGAATATGTGTTCGTATATGTTGAACTGTTATATTGTAAATAATCGTCATGCGTTTAGATCAATGCCTTAATCTTACTATTCGTTTTTTTTCTGCAGAAACATATATTAATAAGAACTATTTTATTTAAGATGCAAGGTGGAATGATAAAATTTCAGCTCTAGTACTTCATGTAACGATTTTGGCGAGTTTGAATCAAACTTAATGTGACTGCATAAGTTTCGATGAAATTCTGAAAGATTAATTATTTTAGACTCACTTTGTCAAATTATAAATTTAAGTCCACTTTATCGGTATTAAGAACTATTAACCGTCATTTCGAAGATTTTTATGCCTTTTGTATACACATAAGGCGTGCTAAAAGAGCTACCCCTGATATTTTAATTTTCCGAATTGTATTAATTATTTACACACTTTTGATATTATCATATTTAGTTCACAGAGAAGTGCAGCTTTTCGAATGCTTCTGATTTCACTTATGGGTAAAATTAATTATCTTCTGACTTACAGGGTGTTTATGAATCCTACAACTATTACGCAATCAGTGGTGCCCACATTTCTTGATATAAATAAACTCCCTACGACGGGCGAACGCTCTATTATCACCGGCCTATCGACCCATTCCACAGATAGCTATCTAGCAGTGTATTAAATTACCAGAACTTAAGCTATCCGTGGCGTAATGTTATTTCTGCTCATGACAATGTCCAAATGAATACTTCTACTTATTTATTTTTAAAAAAAGAAAATGGATCCAAAATACCGTCATGCATTATACCATATTAGATGTTTAATTTAGTTGTATTCTGGACCTATTTGTGCCTGATTTGTGGATTTTGTGCAATCCATATTCTGAAGTTATAACGATTGATACATCTGTTGGCCATGGTGACTCTTCTCGTCGATAAGTAAAAGGTTTAGTTCTATGCACTATAACACCAAATAAACGAATTCGAATATTCTTGATCTAACCTTCGGTTTAATCTCATGTAGCAACTGAATCTTATAGACATAAATCCTAAGTTTATCCAGCTAGTGATAGCTTCATCACACCTGTGATGCATATTTTTGATCTTAGTGGTGCTTCCCCATTTAGAACGCTGCCCATTTCTCCTGTTTAAAACGTCTTGGAGTAATTTTATCATACAGGGGCCTTTTTTTCAAAAGCATGCTAAAACCAACGTTATACAGTGATCATTGCTTTCCATCTAGCAAACCATATTTCGCTCATCCTTGATTGCAACCCACTTTGACAGTAAGATTGCCAGTCGGTAATATGGTATAGGTATCTATAAAACATCTGACATTTGTTCTTTCAGGTGTTGTTATATTTTTCATCGTCCTTTTGTAGTTGTAAAGTCTATCTAAATAACTGTGTTTAATCTTCGAGTAGAGATAAATTTTAACTTCTGTGTTGTATTTTATTTAAAGCAACTCCTTTCGCAATCTGCTTTATCCGTGAGTCAGAGAATCTACAGCTAAAGTAACCTACCGTTTTCAGCTTCGATTGTGATAAAGTTATACATTCAGGTCTAACTAAAGTTCGAATATGAAATATACACCGGCATTAACAAGTGCATAGGGTAATTTGAATATATTTTATATTCCATTATGAATTTTCCCAAAGAAAACAGTATGCAATGTAGATGATGAGTTAGGTTTTCTACCCCTAATGCACTATAACTATAAATATATGAAGTTTTAATCATCAAATGTGTATTCATGAAACACGAGCTGGATAACAATCCAAAATAATATTCCCCAGTATCTATATATAAACTTGTAACGCAACATAACCTCAACTGTTATTGATCGCAAGCCCAGATCAGCTGATCTATCGTCCTTCTATTTGTTTACGTTTTTACTTAGACTTCCATAATTCTGCATCTTTGTAAATATAAAAATACTAAAATTACATAGTTAGTATAGGAATAGGTATACAATTGTTTCCGTTTGCATCTAATTTTTGTTGTCGGTAGCTATTGGTGTAGTGGTTAGCATGTTTGCCTCTATATCCAAAAGACGCGGGTTCAAACTCGATCGAGGTCGACAAATTTTTAGCACAGAAAATTAAAAAGACATGCCATTTCTCGGATAAGGAAGTCAAATCGTTCGTTCCGTGTCAATGTGATGCTCGGCACGTTAAAGATCGGTACTTATGGTGGAACTACTTCAGATTCAGCAAGATTGTAGTAAGTCTGAAACCAAGAGGGTTAAGGGAATTTCCGCATCCCAATGCCTTAGCAATAATACAAAAAAAGTAGTTTAGTTGTTTACTGAGTTAACTAAATGAATTTGAATAAAGTAAATAAGCACAAAACTTAAAAGGTGTTGCACCCAAAAACCCTCTTCTACTCCGGAGCATAAACATTTAAGGTATATTATAATAACAACAAGGCTTCTTTGAAAAATAATCTAAATATATGTAACCGAAAACCGTTATGTCAAAAAATTTTCATAATAAAGTCAGGTATGTGATAATATTTTTTAAATCTTTTGTTGTCGAACATAAATTGATATCATCTCAGTGGCGAAGAAATCGGTTAGATCGACTCATTTCTTACTGTAGCTTCTACGTCACAAAAAGGCGATGCCCCTTTTAAGTTGTCCATTCCATTCCGTAACACTTCGCTGCAGGCAGTTCTTGATATATTAATTTTATAAAAATACTCTAAAGTTATTTTTTAAATTCCAAAACAAAAAGTGTACCTTTCTGGTTCGTTTGGCACGTTAATTATCGGATTTTCATAAATATAGATTATAAAATTTAACTACATTTCTGTCAGATGAAGACTCTACGCGAGCTGTATAAATAAAAATCTCTCTTACGACCTTAGCGTAAAGTTTTTCCATGGGTGTAACGTTATGTATTTGGTTAGGGTCATTTCGTTAAATTTAGTGATTTTTTTAAGAAAACCTGGTCGTAATTACTTCGTCACTGCTCATGTTTCTTATGTATAAATTTTGGTGCATGGTAAAAGTTGAGTTTATCTATTTCGCGTGATTTGAGCTATTAAATTCGATATAATTGTGAAATTTGGAATAGTTCTTTTAAGTTTTCGGAATTGTGTTTTGCTTCAAAAATATATTTTCCTTTTATTTTTCGCCAAAGTTAATTTAGTTAATTATAGTTAAAAATCTGCTCGATATGTGTTATGCTCTGTGGTGAGAATTTTAGGCCTTATCTGTGCGCAATACGAAAATGCTGTCTTGGTTAAATCGTGCTTTAGTGACAAGTTCTCCAGTTTTCTCTTTCTGAACCGCTATATTTATATTGCGGGTGAATAACTAAAAGCGCATTTAGGATTCTTTTAACTCTGTTTTATTTTATTCCAGTTCTACTTTGTGCTTGGATATAAAATCTATGCGGTTTCCACTTATGGGAAACGCTTCTTAAACCGTCCGGTGCCCTTAATATGTTTTCAATACTTTAGATTATGAATCACATAAGCCATATGGGTTGGACTCGACCACACTTCTCAAACCACTCCCACTCCCAGAACTATCTGAGACAACGGCATTAAAGGAAAATACCTGGCGCAAATGCGTGCAATATTCTGCAACGTTTTGCGAATTCTCCAGCGTATGGGAAAATTCTTAATAATACAAAAAACCCTTCTAATGCTACTCGGTCATGCTGCATCAAACATTTTAAGCGTAAACCCATTTTGTTGTCTAGAATACAGGCTGCCCATTCTAACAAGAACGGTGAGATGCGCGAAGCTAAACAGAAATTGAGTTATGTGTTATAAGGATGCAAAATATTGGTTACAGTCGAAGTACAATTGGTGACGCAAGTCTGGTTAACAAAAAATTTTTTCGAATTTTAGAAATCTTTGAAAGAGAAATTTATTTTATTTACGTAAAGGTTTAGTTTAATCAGTTGAATACGAAAGTTTACTTATGAAAATGTTAAGAAGTTCCAAATTAAATAGGTATTGTAACGTTCAAGGCCGTAATTCTTAACTAAATAAAATTAAAAATTTATACATTGTTTTATTTATAAATTTCATAATTACAAATTCCTTAATTCTATCTGCAATAATTGAGAAATATAGTTTTTATGTAATTTAGACTTATTCACATAGTATTTACGAGAATATCTTTATATTTTGTGCTATAAATAAATTAGGATGAATCGAAAAGGCATAACTATAATTCCTTCCTAGAAAATGCGTCACTTTAATGTGTCTAATTAAATAGGATAATACTACATATAAAACAACAGGAAATAATATAGAAGAAAATTAAATTTATTAAGCAATTATTTTTACTGGAATGTATGCAAATCTATAATTTTAATGGCACAAGGAAAGTGAGCTCTCGGGTAAAATGATTTATATGCCACTGCGCAGCTAAAAGTTATCGTTCTTGCTAGACTGGGCAGCCTGTACCATAATTATTGATTTTGTTCATCACCTACCTTATCACGTGCTATTCTAATTTGGGACTATTTGAATTATATTTGTGCTTACCAAATACTTTTATCTAACTTAAAGGTTTTCTCGTATTTGCGGAAAGATGCCCGGAAATGCTGCATTTTCGAAAAAATCCAAGATCAACTTTCTTTTAATTTTAACCAACAATTCAGCATTCTACTTGTACAAATGGGGCCACTGCATCTAATTTCTACCTTCTTGATAAATATCAATTTTTATTCTACGTGCCAAATTCCATCTATAGGACTACTAGCGACTATACCTAACTACATATTTTCATCATAAACGGTTGGTAGTATATTAGAGAAAGTTTCCTGGATAAAGTTTTGTTTATAATTCTGGGCATCTTGAAAATGGAATGCTTTTCGATACAACTATTATAAATTCTATTGTTTCACCGAGTTCCAAAATTATGAAGCAAGAAACGGAAGGAACCATCTTATATCGATCAGAATTTATCTAAGTTAAACTTGCATGCATAATTTAGATGAAAGGATTGTGTTAAAAAATCACAATATCGATAGAAAGTTTTAGAATTAAGTTTCGTAACCTATTATTGTAATCAGGTACTATCTACGAAATTAAATGCGATATGAAATCAATGCTAAAGTTTAAAATAAAATAAACGAAGTTTATCCCTTGGCATTTCCTTGGTATTTACTAAACGCAGAAATCTTATTAAAAACTTCTTAAATTCTGTCAGATATTCCCATTAGTCCATAACATTTATTTAAATTACCTATAACTTTAAACTGCTTGAGATTATCAGATTTTAAATTATTCATCTTTCTGAAATCTTTCTTAACAAGGGCATGCCATAAATTATTTATTGCCGTTTAAAATTTAGATAAATCAAAGATCAACAACAAAAAAGAGTACTTTTCAAGTTATTTGTAATTATTAATAATTTCAAAAATTAATAGCTGTAAAAGCTTAAAATAGAAGCAAATGTTTTCTTGCTTAAACTTGGATTTGCTTTGCAACATAGTCTCCTTTTAAGTCTGTACACTTTGTTCAGCGATGCTTTAATCCCGTTAGCTCTTCGAAATAGTATTCGACACCTTGCTCTCTAAAACAGAGGTATATAGATATGATAACCTCCTCATTCAATTAAAATCCTTGAGCTTACGAAAATGCAAAGGTCGCTAGGTGCTAGGTCTGGTGAATACGCTGGGGGTCATCCAGTTTGAATTGCAATTCGTTGTTTTTTACAATAGCAACAGTTGAAGTGTGTTCAGATACATTATCCTGTTGCACACTGCCTTCTTTATTTTCAATGCATCCATTTTTTTTTAAATTTCTGCTTTCAATTTGTTTTACATTTTTCCAAATAGTCAATAAAAATAAATCCATAACGACCCCAAAAAAGTGCCGTTATCACTTGCCCAGCAGAAACCACCATCTTTGCCATATTGCAGCGGGTTCGCATTTCGCACTCGGCTGTTTAGAATGTTGCTTCGTCTCAGGCGTACAGCCATGGAATTACGTTTCGTCTACAGTTATAAATCGCCACCAAAAATACGCCTCGTTTCGCTATACCCCTCCAATGGGGCTTTGGAAATGTTCAGTTGAATGCGTTTGTGATTCAACGTGAGAAATTGTTACCTAATAGGCGGATAACTTTTGCGTATACAATTCTTCCGTGTAATATGCCCGTATTATATGCTGTCCCTCTAACCTTAATCCAACGACTATCCAGTACTATTTGATAAATATTTTTAATGTTTTCGGTACTGATTACAGTTATCGGCCCTCCCGAATGTTCATCATCAAATTGGTGTGACCACGTTTAAATTCAGCGGCTCATATTTTCGCGATAAGATATGCTAGGGCTGTGTCCTCGTAAATCTCTTTCATTTAAAATTGAAATTGTAAAGGTCTGCTGCCTTGTAAGTGTAAGAATTTATTTGATTACTTACATTTTCATAAAATTGTTGAGGTCCACGTCCACTAACTCAAAGAGCTAAGCGTACAAAACGGCTGAATGTTTTTATGCGCCTGTCAATAAATAGAGGATTACAATAACAGAATGGCTTTGATATGTAACGATATCTTCAAGTTGAGGCGCTATTGTATCCACGTATAGAAGTCAGTCGCTTCAATGTAATATTTCTAAAATTGCTTATAAACTTCAATAACGTTTACGATATCATCGTTTCCTGGAATGCAAAATATCCTGTTGTTCAACATATTGTCAATGTACTGTGAGGTCTAGAGTGTTGTCAAGTCTCCTATGGTAGATAAAAAGGATAATTTGAAATTGTTGGCTAGCAAATAATGTTAAGGTAGCCCTGCCTGATGCCCTCAAGGGTTTTGAACCTCACGCGCAATACCTATTGGTAAGGATACCTAATCGTAAGAAATAATGATTCTTCAAAAGTTTTTTTCATTATGTTTGTGAAAATTCGTATTCAAAGAATTTTCTAGAAAATTCTTGCTAAAGCTGTTAATCGAAAGGTGAAGAAAATAATAAACTGAAATAGATTCAAACCAGTAGCTTTAGTAAATCTGAATAGTATAAACAGCCAAAATTTCCTTAAATAGTGATTTTTTAGCGAAGTTCTTATTACTTTTGGATTTTCACATCAAAGAATTTAAAGACAGTCATAAAAGAATTTCTAACTGACATTTCATCGCTACAATCGGTTAAATTTATGAAATAAAACTTGACCGAACAATTTTCATTACGTAATCCGATATTTTTTACTTTCTCTTACCTATATGAAACATAGGTATTGTTTTCGTCCAAAATTTTCGATGTCAAAATTTTAGTGGAAATACACGTTTTGGGTCTCCCTGAGTCCGAAAAACATGTTTTTAAAAATTGGTC
>JAHWXV010236568.1:0-25612 GCA_024586415.1 Phrixothrix hirtus | reverse complement strand
TATATATATATATATATATATATATATATATATATATATATATATATGAACAAAATGGCCAAAGTGCGTTGTTCAAAAAACCTACGATGCGAGGTTAGCGCAGGATCAATTCAAAAAACATACAGCAGAATCTACTAAGTAACTTTTAAAGGAGTTAGTATAGAATTAGATGTTATTCCTATAGTCTTCTTAAGTTAATTGTAACCACTGCATGTCTCTATCAATAAACCATTCAAAATTTTTATGCGAGAATGGTGGAATAAATGAACGGACGTGCGATACGACCAACGGGTTCAGAACGTTTTAGCTGCGTGAAAAATTCATGAGATGCTTTAAAAGATGAGATGACTATAAAATCGTTTAATAATTACGGAATAAGTGATGCACTCGATGGTACCGAAGATGCCACAATTTTTGAAGGGAGTGACAATAGTTTTGAACAGTGACATTGACAATACGAGTTAGTGCCGAAAGTAAAGATGAACTGAATATTGCTAGTACAAATTATTTTAACAATAAATGAAGGTTAAATAAGGATTTAAAGATATCTTTATATAGTAAAATATTGCTCTTAAATCGTCTCATAAATTGGAGGTACATTTTATCGTCAGGTGCATCTTATGTCCGAAGAATGCAGCATTGTACTAAGGTTATCGTTTAACAGAGTTGTTGGTAACGTCGCACCTTAAGAACAATTGAATACGAAATTAGGTGTTATTGAAAAAAATTTTTTGAGAAATAAAATTTCGCTTGTCTAACGGCTTTTCCTACAACATACCCATTCTTATCCTAAACTCAATATTTCGAACTTTCGTTATACCATGCGATCATTTAAATTTCAGTTACCAGTGGGCTATGAAAAAAAACTCATGTCTTAGCTTAATCCATTCTCATAATTATCTGTCAAATTGACAGTTTGAGTTTGTCATACTTTACAGAACGTTTTCGAGAATTTAAAACGAAGAGTTCACAAATGTGATGAATGTAATGGCCATCATTTCGTACATTTATTATAAATATTGTAAATAAATTTCCTATTTTAATTTAATAATAAAATTTTATGCACCAATTTTGTTGATATATAATTTCCAGGTTATGTATTGGTTTAGGTTGGCGTGCATGTGTATAAGCTACGCTCTACGGAAAAATTTCACACCCCACTGTGAACTGAAATTTAAATATCGCATTTTATACTATGTATCTATTTCTATATAACATTATACGAGGGCCGTTCGGAAACTAGTACTAGTTGGCGCCGGTTAGAGTGCTGGCGAATAAGGTAGCCGCCAGTGAAAGTCTAACGCTTTCAGTTGTATGTCTGCTATTTGTTTACAAAGTTGTGTGTCGCTGTCACTGACTTGTGAAGTTAGGGCTATAATCAGGTTTTTACACGTAAGAAATGTACGGTCATTTGATATTCGCCGTCAATTGAAAGAGGTTTATGGAAACAATATAATTGGTAAGTTATCTATTCGGCACTGATATCGTAACTTCAACTTGGAGAGGAAGAACACCCTTGATGACGAACTTTTGAGGTGGTTGTCAATAATTTCGACCGACCTGCTGAGTTCAGTTGACGAGGTCGTACGGAACTATCGATTGATGAAATCTATGATGAAGAACTAAAAAAGGCGTGACTACTTATCTCAATGGACCGACAGTGGATAAATATGAGCCTGGGATATAAAAATTTGCACAGCGACTTTGTAGAGAATTAGTTTAGGTTATATACTTTACATATGAAACGTTTATTTCTTTAATATTTAATAGTTATTTTTTATTTTCTAGACGTGTTCTACTTTCCGAACGGCCCTCCTATAATAGGTATATAATCCCTTCGAACCAAGATTTGTGCTTGAGATCTTATAGAGGTAGCTAGCGGAGCACTCTATAATCAAGACTTGTAAAAATAGTTACCTAAATATTCAAATATTCCTAATATGTTATAAGCAATTTATCTAGTACATTAAAATTGATTTCTCTTATAGGAATTTAACCAAATTTAACCAAAGCGCGTTTGAAAAAAAATGTTGCTAATATTTTGAAAGACTATCTAAAATTAGTATAAACAAAAGCTACCTATTTAGCTTGATGATGGATTTTTCGTTTAAAAACCGATACATATTTGTTAATTTGTTATTGATTTATAATGTTCTTTTCTTATAAAATAGCGGCAAACTATAATTAATTAAAAGAATGTAACCATTTATGGCATTTAATGACAATACCACTATTCAATTACGCTGGATCTCACTTACGTTTATATCTGCTTTCAAATCTTCAATTTATTAGACTTGTCGATTCATTCACGCAAAAGTACACCAGTTGCCTAAGAAATGCATTGGATTTAAAACAAATTGTTAAAGCCATGTTCAAGAAAATCATTAACGTTTAGAATTCTCAAGAATGTAACAGCAGTTTAGGTTATCCAATACTGCGTCGCACACGGGAAGATTGTAAACATGACTAATAGATGTATTGCAATTTTCTGTCTTTTAGGATTCGACTAAATGGTACGCAAACGTAAGCTAATTTTTCAAAATATAACTTTCGCACACAAATGACCTAAGAACCTATATTACCAAAAGAAACTCCAAATCAAAAATTTTTTTCGCAGTGACCTTCACTTAATGTTGTTGTCTACCTCGTTTGGCAGCTGTTAGTGAATTTTAATAAATTGCTTTATTACGTTATTAATTTAGGTAATTTTTGTTTGAATTTAGGATTGAGGTAAGAAAACTATTTCGAATTGTATTGATCTCTATCATTAATTTCAGAGTTAAGACCCTTCTAAATAACGGACTCTAAATTTATACAGTTCCTTATTTAGCCAAAGAGAAAATTAAAATAATCTTTCTATTCAAATAGTTACGTTAGACCTCATCAACCTCACCAATATTATATGATTAACGACTTTATTATATTTCACCAAGTAAGAAACATAAGCTTTGCGCTATATACGTTTATTTAATAAAAATCAAATAAATGAATTTCAAATAAACAATATTTTGATTTAAAACTAATGTACATAAGTCTTAAAGGACACACTTAATATTTACTACCTCCCTTCGGTTTATTCTCTATACAACCTGTTATTACAGACTGTAAACAAGTATTTTCTACAATGTTATTGTTTGCATTCGAGAACGAACTTCTAGTTCTTTAAAAATATTCATTCAAATTAAGATAGAATTTAAAAATGAAATTAACAAGCAAGAAGCACCTTCGATTCTATTTGTTTTGAAGTCTATAAAACGATTTGAATTATTTTTGATTTAAAATAATTATGCTTTCTTCGTACTATTCTGTTCCAGGTAGTCTGTGTTAAAAGAATTTTCTTCCCTTTAAGTATCCCATTCAAACTAGCGGTACTTCTTTGCGGTTGCGAGTTTGAATGTTGAATTTATTTTCCTATTTTATATTAGGAAAATTACACTTACGTTGGCTTGTCTAATTCCATGGATTTTGAATGACGCGATCTTCTATACGTGTCACAAGTTAAGTTGGAATTTACATTTATAACTTCAACTGATCCAAACTGGTCCAGTTCGCTTGATTAATACAACAGCGCAAACACTTGCACAAGAAAAGGTGACGCTTATTACGTATTCTGGATTTTTATAACATTCGGACATCCCACTCCGATATTTTCTATTACCCAATAGGCATCTTCCATATTTCAAATTTTTGGTTTCGTGCTTGAGATGGCAAACGTTAAATTTTCTTTCCAATCGCGGTTTTTTCCTTAACGCTTTAATGCTTCAACCCCGGTTCTTCTTTTATGACGTCGGCGAATAGTATCTCTTTTTGGAAACGTCTTTACTCCAAGAATTTCTATGTAAAATGGTTTCTTGCATAATTTCATTTTACATCTCATTACTTTGAAGTTTTATTTTTTTACACTTATTTAAATCACCCACGATCTGTTTATTACGGATAACTTTGAAAGTTGTAAATATATTTATTTTTATAACCTGAGAAAACTTAATTTAACGTACTGGTTATTTTATATTACAGAAAATTATGTAGAAATTTAAATTAAGTGGTAGTTTATTTAAATTTCTAATGTTACAACAACGTTATAATTGAAGTATTAATTTCGTTGTCTAACAGTATATTCTAAAAGGATATAATATGTCAAATATCGATGCTGCTGTAATCAGTAAACTTCAATGACGTCAAAGAATCACCTTAGACTTCTATTCAGCTATGCGTGTCGAGATTCCTGGGCTTTAATTTCGACCCAAAATCGAGGGTCTACAAATTAGTGTGGGTTATACTGGTAGTTAATACAAGTTCCTACATTAAATATTAATGGTGTTGGATTTAAAAAATTATTTTAGTATATTATAATGAAATTCATAGTATAAGAAAACGAATGTATTGGAAACCGTAACTTTTGCACTTACAACATCGATACCTAACAGAATATTACATCAAGAAACCACTGACAGCCCCAGTTTTGCATTTACAAGGTACGCTATACATTGCTAGAAGACGTTTTGATAAATTGAAATCGATATCATATACACTTATGGTAAATCTATGAGGTCTCAAATAGTGTTTCAAAGCTACAGCGTACCCAAACTTACAAAATCGCGAAATATATGCGAACTACATTCATTTTCAAATATAGCAGAAATTATTTGCGTTATATACAAAATTTTCATTCTTCGAAAAACAATCAATTTGACAGTTGTGTGATATTTGTATATAATCGTTCGCATTGTTTGCTTAATTCATCCTCCCTGTTTTATAGAAAATCGTGTTTCTCAAAATGTCTGCTACTTATTAAAAGCGTTTATTAGGTATGTAAGTGTACTGTTACGTTTGTAAAAGAAGAGGTTATGTCGTTTTTAACACTTAGTTCACTTACCTTAACGATGTAATTTATTATTTTTCTAAATCACTGTCATTTTACATCAATTATGTTTAAAATATTAGTGTAAATTTAATATAAACATAATGATAAACTTGTTCTGTCTTGAAGCATTATGAATGGGCATCAAAAGATTGTTCATTCCAAAGTACATAATGTAACTCCATGTGAAATTTAATGATCGACAAAAAATTACTGATGTAACATTGTTTCATGTACGTTTGATATTATTGATACAATTAATTTCTTATCACGAATGGTTGGCGAACGGCTTCCTTCGTACACTGAAACCTTTTATTTAAAGTTATTTCGATACCCCCTATGCGTTTGCGGAACGATAAGTTCTGTATTTCTACGTGAAAATGTTTATTTTTCTCTCACTGCTTAGTGCAATAAAGAATATAAAGTAAACTTAGCCCCATATGCACCGATTTTATTTTGAGTGTGCTTAACTTAAGTATGCTTGAAAAATTAAGTTTAAGTCATTGATGTTATGTACAGTATAAAATGTTCATTGTTTTAGCGGTATATGTATAGTGATTTTTATGTGCAATTCAAAAATTACTATCACCCTATTGTCTATTAAGCTGTGACTGTTAACGAAATTCGTCTAAATATAAGCTAAATTTTCAAACTATATACATATAATAAATTCATTTTTCCTGACAAGTAACATATATTAATAATATTAAACCTTGTTTTAGTGGTAAAATGTGTTTTATGACTTATACATAAATTTTAGTGGTCATGGAAGGGAAGTAAATATATCATCGTTCTCCCAATGTCACCAATAATGAAAAGACACATTTATTTAAATTAATTGCTGAAAAATATGTAGGTATTTTGGAAGACAAAAAAACAGATCGCACTTCCTTAGCTCAAAGAGAGGAGGCTTGGAAATATATAGAGCAAGACTTTAATGTTAGTTGCCTAAGTGGGATTTTCCGCAGCAAGGTGTTAAAAAGTTTTATAGAAGCCAAAAAAGAACACAAGAAAGCAAGCAGCTGAAGAGAGAAAGGCAGTATTTTTGGCAGCAGGTGGGTCACCACCAAAAATTAAGAAGGATGAAAGCGATGAAATATTATTAATTATGAATGAAAAAACTGTAACTGGCTTAAATAATTTGCATGATTCAGATGCCATGATTTCTATGCACAACAATTTAGTTGACAATATCGAATATATTTTTGAAGATTGTGTGTTTGAGTGTAATGAGGATTTAGAAATTGCTGATCTTGTGAGAAATAAGGTAAGTGTACAATGAATCTATACATTTGAGCTATTCACATAACCTAACTTTAGGAACATTTTCCTCCAACACCATCGAATAGCAGTGGAAGTTTGTGAAAAAAATACACTCCTAATGACCTTAAAATTCAAATGAACCGTGTATTATTACATGCTGCTGGCCATACCAAGAATGTAACTGAAAAAACAAATACTTCCGAAACTATAGACGAGAACAAGGCAAGTTGTGCACACAAAGTAAATACTGTCACAAGGTCGAGTACAATTACTACAAATGCTATTATTCAAAACAAAAAGGTGAGTTTGATAATTATATATGCGCATTAATTAAATTATCAAATTTAATAGATTACAATGTAAAATGTTATTTGTTGGTGCCTTGTAGAACTTCATAAACAATTAAAATATTTAATATTTTAATTATAACCTAGTATGTTTTAATTATTTCTCTTTCAATGAAAATTCACATTGCATTTATTACTTGATTGATTAATTTTATTCATTAATAAAGTATTATTCTCAAAATTAATCATTTACTTTAAACCAATTACATTGCTGTAGGTTAAACCACATATCTCACTTCAGACATATCGACGTAGGCGAAAAGTACTTGTAAATACTATAACTTCTTCAGATATAGCAAAAACGTATGATTTATTGCTATGCTTGAAAAACAAATGCACCAACTTGGTGAAGAGAAGGAGTATAAAAGAGAAAAAAGAAGTTTAGAACTGCAATTCCTAAAACAACAAATTCAGAATCTAAAGAAAGAATATGAATTTAAAAAAAAGAAATACAAATACGAATTGTCGAATATATAACATAATTATTGTTAGTTTTATACCTGTAATTTTAAATATTACATTTAATAAAAGGTTAAAAATGTTTTATTACTATTGTAAGTTATTCATTAATTTTTAGTTAATTTACATGTGCTTTATGAAACCCACATATTCTGCAGAATGTAGAGTTTGTACCAGATAAGAAATACACCGTGATGTCATATCTACCTACCATATTTTTAAATTCTTTTTGCAGTTGTATTGAAACATTGTAACCATTTTTTGATAAATATCAAAACACAGAAATGTCTGAATTTTGTTGTTATTAAAGGGCATTGCAATTCTTTAATAATTTGAAGAAAAATATAAAAACGTGGCAATTAAATTTGACATCACTTAGTATCCTTGTGTGAAACAAAGTCTACATACAAAATATGACAAGTAGTATGATAGAAGTTATAAATGGGTAAAATAATCTTCAATTAGTGCACGTTTATAATCAATCCCAGCATTATGATTGGCTGCAGGTATTTGTTCCTGTTGAATAAGATATTCAAATTCTTCTTCATTGATATCTTGTAGAAGTTGTGGAATATTCTCATTCATCTTCTGAGTTATGTTTTGTAATACAGGTGTAGCGACGATTATGGAAAGAGTAGTTTCTACATTACACCGTAAGCCATAGGCTAGGACCGGAAATCGCCTTTTAAGAACACCAAAACATCTTTCTACAACATTTCTGGTTCTAATGTGCGCTTTATTATATAATGTTTCTGCTCTCGTAATTGGGTTGAGCAATGGTGTTAATAAATATGATCCTAGTGGATACCCACTATCGCCTAAGAAAAAGGAGAAAATATAAAGTCAAAAACTTTCTAATGATAATCATTACCTAGAAGGACACCATTTTCAAATTCTCCAGCTTCAAATCGTGCTCTTGGTTTACTATTGTTGAAAATTGTACTATCATGGGCTGAACCTGGCCATCTTGCAAAAATATCACTGATTGTCATATTATTATCACATATAACTTGCGTATTAATAGAAAAATATGATTTTCTATTTCGTAGCACATCAGCATCCTCACCGCTTAAAAGGTTAAATGTGTAATTTAATAAGCACTATTTCAACATGATTTATACAAATACTTAACCTGGAGATTTTATCTTTATGTGTGTGTAATCAATGCAACCAAGTACTCTTGGAAACGTTGCTCGTCTGTAAAATTCATTATGCACCTTTAATTTCTGTTGAGGTGCAGGCATTTGTATATATTGTTGGCCGAGGTCTGCAACAATGTTGCTTACCTTTGCGGCTATTCTGTAAACTACTTTGGTGCATTCCCATAAAGTCACCAATAGCACTTTCATAAACACAGGTTGAATAAAATCGTAAAGCAGTAAGAAGCTGATTTATAGGAGATATGCTATTATTTCTACAACAAAGATATTGAATAGACTGAAAAATTTAATATGCATTTTTTACTCACAAATTAATATCAAATTCTAACTGAGGTTCAATTTGTTCCAAAATTTGTAATACTGTAGGTTTTGTTAAACGAAAACGTTTGAAAAATATCAAATCATCCATTTCGTTAAAAAAATCGGTCCTATTATATAATCTTCGCGGAAACCCATAGTCAATTATTTCAAGAATTTCCAGATCATCTTCAATAAATAACAAATCTTCCAATTCCATTTTCAAATATAAATGGAGACAAAGATAACTATAATAAAATTTCTTAACCTATGTTTTTATTTTAATGGTTGAATTCATAACTTAAGCCATCATTACTTTATGTTTAATTTTTAACTCAACTTAAACTTAAGTGTGTAACGGTGCATAGATATTCCGTAAATTAAGCCATTTTAAATGCTTGAGCCGCTTTAATTAACAACGGTGCATACGGCCCTTAGTCTTTACTACTAAACAAGAAAATTTAAAAATGATTTGTCATACTTTAGCAAATAGAACAAATATTCGAAATACACTCACTAATCAAAATAATAAAAGAAAATTCATACATAAATTGATGCATATCAAGGAAAAAATATAATATTTAAATAGGATTTATAAGTTAACGGTAGTTGAACAAGTGTTTGTACAAATCAGGTAGGCTTTATACTTAACTATTATTTAAATAACGATAAGGTTTTAAATCTTTACAAAGAATTATGAATGGCATTTATTGTTTCATAAATGTGAGGTATAATTGAAATGGGATTATTAACTGTTTGACCTAATTTTTAACTGGTCGGTTAAAATGTCTAGAGAATGGCTTTATTACGTTAGTTACGTATTAACTATTTAACCGTTTAGTTTTCGTTCTGGTTCGGAATTTTCTTCAAACTCCAAGTTGATTATTGGTATTTCAGTTCGCCTCAGTTTTTTCTGTATTAATTTGGTGAAAAGGTTTACATACGTATTTTCGCCCTGACCTCAACACATATTTGGCCCTATAACTTTTACGGCACTTATCACTAACATATCTTGCATGTTCTTCTTCAGATATTGTCACAAGTTTTGTAATAGTTCTCGATGACATGATATATGTTTATTCCAGTCTTAGTCATATTACAGGTCATTGCAACGTGTACCTATCGATAAATATTCAGTGTAATTGCAATTGATTAAAAAACTACACTCTGATTTATTAAATTAGATTTAGTTGTGCACGTTTTCAAATATATTTATTATCTACTTTTGCCATGCTTTTTGTGGAAAAAAATTATCAAAAAACGGTAGAAACTTGGTTAAGAGAAAATACGACTTATTTTATACAATTAAATTTATTGTTTCTTTTCATTATCTTTAAACTAATAGCGTTATTAAGAAAATAAAAGCACATAATATTCCTTTGGAATATGTTTTTGTACCTTCTGTTAAAGTTTGAAAAAATTGGAAAACAAATAACAGCTGTTCAACTTTACGTAGATAATTTGAATTTATTTATTACTCAATTTTGGAAATATTAAAAAGAAAAATAAAAAGGGGAATTTTCTCCTAGTAGGTAAACAACCTTTTAGAATTAGAAAGGACTTAACTGAGTGCTTTACGGTAATTGCTATTAGTAATTTTTTTGGCAAACGCCATCTTGAAACAATTGTATTAAATTTAAATGTTATTACTTGTAATTATTTCTTTGTAAATTTAACTATCTTTGATGATTTTAATACAAATCCGGCATATAATTTTTTAAGAACGCTTGCATGTAAAAATTAGGTCATTTATTTGTGGTGGTATAGGTCAAGCACCCATTTATTAGAAAATAAACAGAATGCAATTCGATATGTTGTTTTAATTTATTATTTCATCAAACACATTAGTAGTCTTCTTGACTGTTTGTAATGAATTAATTGTGACAAATGCGAGCGATTCATAAAATGTTTTCATGTGCAGAATGTTTCAAAGAATGCTTAATGAAATTTAATAATCCCAAAAATGTATCTCTTATGATACGTAGAGTTGGCCGATTTAGTTTTAACAACTATTTCAAAACAACCCTGTATAATCAGTATTTGTACACAAATTTAAATTACTCGCCAGCAAACTTTTGTGTTTGAATGTAATTTGTGGAAATCGATCTCCACTTCTGAAACTCATCGCGATTTTCTTTTGGCAAATTTGGTAATGCCATGTAGAGATAATAACGTGTGCTTTGGTTTTCAGCGGAATCTGGCTACAAATTCTAATTGACAACAGTTTTTGCAATCGAAATAGCTTAATAGTTATAAGTAGTAATAGAAATGGGTAAAATAATTTTTTATGTTTTATAAAGATAATATGTAGCTCTGCCCAAGGTCGTTTAATCACTACTGTATAATTGTGTATAAATGCCCCTGCATTGTCAATTTTCATAGAAAATTCTCAAATTAAATATTTAAATGCTAGATATCCATAATTACTAGATTTTTGAATAAAAATCGTTATAACTAACCATAAGTGGGTTGTCTTAAATCTAAATTCCGTTGTAAACTTTAAGTTTAGAATTATACAAAGCAAGCTATATTTAGGATACCCCTTTACATTTGATATTATATAACTAAAAATTATAATTGTGAATAATTTAAGAGTTTTCCAAAAATTTAGCTGGTGATGCGTTTGAATGGCCTCAAAACAAATAAGATTTAAAAAATAAAAATAAAGAAACTTTACGTAATGATTACGAATTTTATAAATCTATATTTATAGCTAATTTATACTATGTATATATCTCAAAAATATGTCAATAGGATTCCACTATTAGTACATTTAATTACTGAATGCCTATTATGTAAATAATTTATAAACAATAATAATGGATGTGAGCGCACACGTCACAATAGGATATTTAAACAACTGTGCTTTCAGCTCGATAACGACCTTTTTCTAGTTTCATCTAATACATTTTGTTTATATAATTATGGATTACATAACACAATAGGTTTAATTTTATGGTCCGTGTTTTAGTTAAATTTAATTTGTTTGATTTATTACTTTTCGAATGATGCCTGTATTTCAAATAAAGTATTTGAATTATAATTTTTATTTATGTAATCTGTTTTTGTACAGTGTGTTTTAAGCACTTTATAAAATGAGTTGGTTTACTGAAAATCAATTCGTATACACTGGTAATTAATTATTAAAGCTTTCAGGTGAATATTTAATGCTATTCGCACCTTAGAATTTCAAATAATATACATTTTATAAATGTAGCAGTGATTGAACTGTCTATCGTGGCATAAGAATGTGGAACAGTAACGCTAATTATTTTTAGAATGCCACGTTATTTTAAATATCTGTTTACGTATTACCGAATCCTTTGTCACACCTACGTAACTTCAATATACGCGGATGCTACGTAAAATTGCTTCAATATGAAATACATTCAAAATCATTTATATTTTAAAAAACAGTGAGCGAGAAATAGGCCTCAACATAAACTGAAAGGAACATTTCAGATTAACACAAATTGTTTAAATTTTAGAAATAGGAATTTCGTTTGGATTGTGTGGCAATTTTATAGACTATAAGATGTCATTAATTTTACAATTGCCATTCTAGTAAGTTTATATTATTCAATACTTAATGCTCTGATGAAGGGAACAATCAACTCCTGTAACATAAGCAAGTTATAATAAATTCATGTTCAGCCTATTTTCTTTATTATGCCCAAATTTTGAATATAAATTATTCAGTAATATTAATAACAAAACGTTATGTAATATATAGTTTTATTTATTTAATTTGGATATGTTGTAAGAAATGAAAAATGTTACCTAAAGTGAATGTTTGTTTAATATAAATTTGACGAGTTTTCGATCCTGTAATAGTTGATTGCCACATTCATATAGCTCTTACATTAGTACCAAATCCTTCGTACAACATTTATAAGAAAAATGAATTTCAAAAGCGGAAAATATTTTTAAAACTGAAACTAGCATCCAATGTATTGAAATGAATTTGTCAAATATATAATATTTTATAATTTAGAATTACCCTACTATACTAATAAATTGAGAAGCAACTAGATATGCGTTGTATGATTAGTTGCTACAGTGAAGGTAGTCACAGTTTTCGTATTATTGAAAGTAAACTATATTTTATTTAAAAAATACGTCTGGGTAAAAATTACATTCATAAACTGAACAATTCCACATTAATCTGTTCATCTGCTAAGCTTCATTTCTTGTATAGCAAAACATGTGTTGCACTTTGCTACAGTGAGACACAAACTACTCGTAACAATTAACTATTGTTTTGAACTTGGAAAATCTCTAAACGAAATATATAGGATTATAAAGTACCTCAGTGGTATCGCCAGTAAACCTGAAGACTGGACAAATTGTTTTGTTACATTCGAGAAGGATGTAAATTAATTGATAACTTGGAAAGATCTGAACGCCTTTTATCTCATTGCAAAAGTGAACAAAATTGTTCCATCAGACAGATGTCTATCTATTTGAGAAATAGCCCTCCGAATTTCATTTGGTTAAATGTAAAAGATTTTAATGATGTGAACATGAAACTATTGATTGCAAAGTTTATTCACACTCACTTTGGCAGCAGATTAAAAATGAAGATGTCCATCTATTTCATTAAAATTGCTTGACAATGTGGTTTTATATATCAGTGTTTTGGAGGACGCTAATAGGGTTTGTTGTTATAAGCCTGAGAGTAATATCCAAAGTTCACAGTGAAAAATAGTAAACTCACTTCGATCGAAGGAATCATATCAAACAAGACAATATTGATCGTTATTTAGATGTTGAAGGAATCCTGCGGGGTTGAATTCACGTCTAAGCTGCTATTATTAACTTTAATTCTTATAAAGGACTACTAGAATGTTTACTAAATAATGTGCGTTGAAAAAAACCAACGAGTTGGACGAATGATTTTGTTTTCCATCAGTATAATAGAATTTACGACACATCGTTATTTGTCGGATATAAAATTGCTGTCCTTAAAATTATCCAATTTATCTGAGTTACTGGCTATTTCCAAAATTTAAAATGACCATGAACAGCAACGGTTCGATCCAGACGAGGAGACTGAACCAACTACAATAATGTATCATACGAGGGCCGGTGCTTTAATTTCAGCCTAGAAGAAAACGAACATACTTAGCATTAAAAAAATTGCTTTGTACCTTTCAAAATATTCCCCTTTACATTCTACACATTTTTCATGCGAATAAACCAATTGTGATAACATTCTTTTCACTCATGAGCCGGCACACCCAAATTTTTATTCTAGAAAGCTTCAACTGCGTCATCTAGCGTTGAAGATCGTGGACCGTACGATGTTTGAGTTTTGGAACCGTAAAAACCGTTACAACTTAAATCGGAACTATAAGGAGAATATGACATTCATTCCATATTCTGACTGACCAAATATTTCACAGTTTGTCGTGCTGTGCGGGAGCTTGTACTATGGTGATATAGAATTACTGGTTATTTTTCGCATTTCAGACAAAGCACGTGGCAAACAGATGGTTGCATACAACTTATCATTTACAGTTTTGCGATATTTCAAAGGTATAGCAGCCAAATGACCAGATTTTGATACAAAAGAAGCGATAATTTATTTGGAAACACTACAAGTACGAACAACTTTAGTAGGATTTGCTTCACTTTGAAACACCCAAACAGTCGACCGGATTTATGTTTCAGATTCATAGGCGTATATTCAATTTTAATGACTATGCCAAATTTGATGTACCTAAGTTAAACCGTATAAGTATTTCTCGCCACCATTTGACGTTATTTTGTTTTAGAACATCCGTCAAATTATGGGGAACCCATCGTGAACATATCTTTTACAGCCAAGTGCTCAGGTAAAGTTTGATGTATTTGTTTCATGTCGATGCCTAAGGATAACTGAATTTCTCTACAAGTTACAAGATGACTTGCATTTATCATTTCTTATATGGTGTCTACTGTTGTCTACTGTTTTTGATGTCGTTGGTCAATTTGCACGAACTTCATCACTAAGGTTACACCTTCCGAATTTAGGTTATTGATACAACGAAATACAGTTGTTCTTGATAGTTCGTTGTCACCAAAAGCAGTTTTTACATCAGTGATACACTCCTTTCTGCCTTTCTAATCGACTATAGAAGAGAATCTTTCTCCGAAAATATTAACGATTCGAATTCATGCTTTTTTTCACGTTGTTTATTTAAAATTTTTCTGTAGTAGAACAGTTCCATATACACTCTTTACGCTATAATTGTTTTACAGTAGAGAGTCAAGCTTTACGAATTTAGTATGTTAGTTGTCCTGCGAATTACAGTGTTACCGTATCCTGAAATTTAAGCAGGATTACTCGTCAGTGTAGATTTTCAGGACTGCTTTAAGAAGCGGTATCAATGTTGGTTGTATTTAACAATTCAAGTACAGTACTTTGAAAGGTAACACCAAAAGTAATTTATTTAATAAAATTCTTTATATATGTACTTCTTAGTCGTATTACTTGATCAAAGCGAATGTATTATGTGATTTAAAATTTATACCTTTAAACTACTTTCATCTTTGCAACGATATATACGTTACATTTAGAATAATTAACAAGGTTGTTAATTGATATAGTATGGCAGAGCCATCTATTGTTAATTATATGAATATTTGACTGGAGATATTAATATAAATAATTATTGTGAAAACTCGAGTCTACAATTTAATGATTATTTCTTGATTTCTAGTTAGTTATATTTTTTCTAAAACAACCTTGGTGTAATTAGTAGGTTTTTATATTGTTTTGAAGATTGTATCCTTTCACTTACTTTTATGGGTTTGTTATTTATTTTGTTTATTTCATCCTTTGTTTAAGGGTAATGGTTATTTTCTTGATATCGTTCCAAAGAGTTTTTAATGTCAGGATCTACAATAATGAGACAATATCAGGAAAAGAACCTTTACTTACAAGATTAACAAAATAAAAAAGAAGCACATACAGATAATTAGAAAAATATAACTAACGTTCAACAAAAAAGCATTCATTACATTATAGACTGGATTTGTCCTAATAATTTTTAATATTATGTACTTTACTTTCCAATAATACACATTAGAATAAAAAATTTAAAATAAATAACCAAAAACTGTACTTTTTTAGTGACCGAATGATAAAATAGGTCCTACAAAATAAAATGCAAACCTACGATTGGCGAAAAATGATATGGTGGCACTACATCTAGTGTTCGAGATTGCTCGCGAGTATAAATTAATTAGTTGCATTGCTAGTATAGATAAGCAAAGGACATACTTCATTTTCTGCTGCAATATTTATGATGCCTTCTTATATTCAATATAAATGTCTACATATTGTATTATTACCTAACAAACAACAGCTCTGTTAATAGATTATACCACATTAACGTCTAATTAATTAGTTATTTCTTAATTTCTTGTGTAGAGAATTAATTAACTCAAACAATATATTTATGTCATTAAGCTCCATTAACATTATCTAAACATATTTATCTAAAACGTTAATTATCACTATGCTTTTATACACTGCTGCCTTAAAATTATTATTTTTAACAACGAAACGCTTCATTTGAACAAAACTTTTGGTATTTTAAAGCACATGATCGTATGTAAGAAGTACTTTTTACAATGAAAATTCCACTTCAACAATTTAAATCATCAATGGGAATTTTTTGAATCTAAAATATTTTACCAAACCGAAGTTGTTTGAGACTAGTCCAATGAGTTAAATAAAAATGCAAGCTATAGCGCACTAGAATAAAATCTATAACATTTTCTTAAAATACGTTCTACCAAATAAGTTATACCCATTTGCAAGAACAGCTTTATAAGTATACAATATGTATTAGTTTCACTAGAACAGAGACAAGTGATGTTCGAGTTCTCATTGAATATTATTTTTTACATAGAAAAACTCTAACAAACAAAACAAATATTTCGTTCTGTAAGTGGTCTAGCGGACCGAAAGATACCGGTATACCAGAAATGGTTACAAAAAGACAATATTGTATCGGTAGATCGTGGAATAAAGGTACGCGAGATTGTGGAATCCCTTTACTTGTAGATTGGTAAAGCGGTTTAAATTTGAAATGATTATTTGGATATGCAATAGCTTTGTGAAAGATGTGTGCCCTGTTTTGTTAGTAGTGAACCAAAAACATAATTGTTCGGGAACTTCGGAGTATTGTTTGAAACTGTCTAGGGTAATACATTTGCAATTAATCAATGGAAGAATCGTTCTTGCCCCAAGAAAAAGAAATGGTAATTTTAGGTGTTCAAATTCTTTATTATTTAATTGAGATTGTCGAACGTTTTCACCCTATTTACTGGGAATCTTCAGGAATTTCTACAAGACTTAATTGGCTTGTTTTTTTACAGTATTTTCATGTTTACTTACAATTTATAAATAATTTCTTTAATGTGAAATGAACATGTGTTAGATGAATGATTTTTAATTTTTATGAAATTTAGTTAGTGTATACGGTGGATATGTTAAGACTCGTTCACATAGAGGCAACAAGGAGTAACTTTCACCCTCGGCTTTGTTGAAGAATGTGTCGTGTCATTAAAAAATATCTCAGAAACAGGCAACCAAGCGTCCATAAGGAAGCAAACAAGTTTCTAGTCTAGAGAAACCTGTCGCGAAAATAGAAAACTGGTTTCCACAAAGACGCCACTTGTTTGTGAAAGGTAAAGATTCTTGACATATAAAAAAAATTGTTTAACTGAATTTAACTGACAATGTGCGGCAGCATTTGTGTGTAAGTGGAAAGCAATGCAAGTAGAAAAGGAAGTGATGGGTATGGCCAACATTACAAGAGAGGGGTCGCAGAGGAGGTATAAATCTCATGAAAAGTTTGACAGCTGACGATGAAATTACTTGCGTTCATATACAAAATTTTCTGAAGATATCAAGCAGTGATTTTAAGACCCTTTCGTATAAGGTAAGCCACAATATTTCGAAGGAGGATACAAATTAGAGATGTGCCATTTCTGCGAAAGAGCGGCTGTGCCTTACTTTAAGATATTTGGCAACAGGTAATTCTTATCACTTCTTGGTGTATCTATCTAAAATCTCCAAATAAGCAATTTCCCATATAATACCGGAAATGTGTGACGCTATTTGTCAAGCACTTGAGGGGGAAGTAAGGTAAGTTGTTATTTTAACAAACAACAATCATGATAAACTCATTTAAGCCGTTTTATTGAAAATGAGTTTTTATTGAACATTAAAAGGATAGTGAAATAAATATAACTTTCTAAACATAAACTGAAATAATATTGTTTTATATGTTCTCCTTAATTTAAATTCGTGAGTACCTCGGATATTATATCATGCTGAGAGTATGTTGTATTTGTTGATATTGGTTCAGCACTGTATTCGCTTAGCAATTCGTGAATATCGTTGAGCGATGTATTTATTGTTGGATATAACTGATGCGTGAAACTACTGTGTAATTCACTACTATGAAAGGTTGGTGAAAGCATGGGTGATACTACGGATGAATCACATTCAGGAGAAGAGATTTGTGGTCTACTCGAAAAGTAAACTTGTAGTGGATAGTCGTATTTTCCCAAGTAGCTTTCCATAATATATTTGAAATTAAATGTTCTACTGTATTTCTAGCGCAATATGTTTTTAGCTTTCTTAAGTTACTGGCAACAGGTTCACAAAAAATATAACAGTCATCCCTCTCTACTTTGTTGTTGTAATTTTATTTCACTATAAAACAAGCTTCATCGCGTTCTTTGTCACTATTGGTATGCGTCTTCGTTTTTATCATATATGGAGTAGTAAATTTTGGTTTCTTCGACTCTTTTGATGTATCAGTATTTGAAGAAGCTTGAGTGGTGTTTACAGTTTTACTTTTTATTGAAAATTTGATGAAGTTTGTGGCATCTTTTGTACCTTGTGCAATCACGTCAGCCGCCATTAAATTGCTGCTGATTTTTGAAAAATATCTTCCACGTCTAAGTCACTTCCGGCTTCATCACCGAAAGAATTAGAATTGGTGCTCTAGAACAAAAATGTAGTTGAAAAAAATTATGCTTTTGTTTCACCAGATTTCAAAAATATTTGTTTTACAGTTACCCACAAATGACCAAGAATGACGTTCTGTAGCAACTGAATTTTACTCTAGATGGAATTTTCTCCATTGTGTTGGAGTAATGGATGGAAAACACATTATGGTGCAAGTCCCAAATTATATTGGAACTGAATTCTTTAATTATAAAGGTTTTTCAGCATTATTTTAGTTGCTGCAGCAAACGCAAATTACAAGGTGATTACTTCGGTGTTGATGGTCAATGAGAAATTTCAGATGGGGGTGTCTTTATTTGGAAGCACTACTATAAGAATGAAACTAACGGAAAATAAATTGAGTTTACCAGAACCAGCACCGCTGCCGGGTCATCAAGAAGTAGTTCCTTATGTGTATTTAGGGGATGAATCATTTCCTATATCTCCGAACATAATGAAAGCATACCCTGGGCCTCAAGATAAAGGATCACCAAGAAAATATTTAATTATCGCCTAAGCAGGGTGAGAAGTGTCGCAAAAAACGTATTTTGAATTTTATCTGTCAGATTTAGAGTTCTTCGGAAGTCGGAATTATTACAAGCCGATAAAGCAAAAAAAATTATTTCGGTTTTTGTACATCTACATAATTATCTTAGAAGAAGTGTTAACTGCTACACACCAGGAGGAATGTTTGATCGTAAGGTAAAGATGCAGGAGAAGTTTTTCGCGGTAACTGGGGGAAAGAAGTAGCACGAGAAAACACTTCTTTCCATTGCAAAGAACAGGACGCAAGTCATCCTTAGAAGCTTAAACCCTACAAGAAAAGTTTAAGAGTCAGTGCCCAACAAGATCAAAAGTTTGGCAGGAAAATTACTGATATATTCACATTTCTAAACAATATGTATGCGTACTTATTTAAAAATTTATAGAACAATTAAAAATTAATTTATCTGCTTTTAAAGTCCTCCCTATGTACAACCATTCACCTTATTTTTGTCTTTTAGAAGCCGAATATAGCTGTATGAAAACCACTTCGAAACGCAGGGAGCTCCAGCTTCAGATTTTTTACTTTTCGGTACTTTATTCGCTCGTGTAAAAGTGCCCCATAATATTTTTTATTTTGTGTTCAACTTTATGGACATCAAAATCTACAGCCCCAGTTATATTCTTCAACGCGTCATGTATTTTGTTTCCATGTGTGTAATTTGCGTTTTTCAGATTCCACAAACACTCCGTTTCTGTATAATTCTATGAACAGTATGGTCTTATCATTTGTCAACGGGACAATACTTATTTCGATTTTTCTATTTATCTGGATAAATAGATGAAACCATTTAGGCGTTACCGGTGACCAACACTGACAAACCACTGATGACAATCCGTTCACACAAAATAAACATCGGTCGCAAGTCGCAGGTTGTCGATGCCGGCTGCTCACTTTTCTTTGAAGTTTACCGCTCATACAGCGAAACACGCGACAAGAGAAAACAATCGTAGATGCGACAGAAATATTCATCATTTATCAACAAGTAGAAACTTTGATGCTAGGAACATGTCAATAATGATAAATGTTGGTCCTTGTTGCCTCTGCGTGGACGCGTCTTTAGGTAATAGCAAGCAAATCAGTTGGTACTCTGTACATGGTGAATATTTGATTTCCTAATTTTATTGTGTGTTTGTTTATCTGTTTGTGTGTTAATGACTATTAGTTTTATTGTTAATGTAAAAATTCTATTATACCTTTGTATAAAGTATTATTCTTAGGAATGAAATCATTTATTAATTTTATTTTGTTATATTTACTTTGTAAATAGTTAATTTTCTTTATAAAGAATGTCTATGCAATTATGTTTGTATATTTGTTATTCGTCATTGGGGTAAGACTAGTTCGTCGATTCATCAATTAATATTTATATATCTGTAGTTCTCCAAGAGATACTTAAGCAAATTCTTCAATAACGTTCACATATATCTATCTAAATTGACAGTAACCACAATGCCTATATTTTGACAGAATTAATACCCAATGATGCCAAATCACAACATTGAACACCAAACAGTGATACGACCACTATTAAGAGGTGTAGGAAGAATCGCTCTTGGGTTATTCTCACTCCATCGGAGGTTTTGCTTATTCACGCACCCAAAGGAGTGAAAATATGCTTGGTCACTGAAGAAAACGATCACTTCGTTTGGAAACTTTCCATCAAGTTCTGACATCCTCTCAAATGATTTTGCCAACCACCTTCAGAGAATTCTTGGAAGTGAAGACTTTGGCCTTTATTTATGCTAGAAATTGTATTTCTAGGGAGTCTTTAGCAAGTCATTGTGCAGCTAATTGCGAATTAGTTGGCGTATTTGAAAGATTTAGTTATCTCGTCATATTAAATACAGCGTAGTTAGACTCGTAGTATTTAGTACAAGATAGATTGACGTATATTAAAGAGGATATGAGAAACTGGAAAATTCTAAATCGGTATTATACACTAAAATTCCATTTAAATCTTTGTGATGCGATTGGTCTTGGGTTCAATGATAAAAGGAAATAGTGAAGATTGAACTTTCAAACAGAACTATACCTAAAGTTTTCTGTTAAAATAACGCTTCTTAAGTAAAAGCTAGCGTCTCCCTCAAACTGAGTTTTCTTTTATTGCCTATAAAATTACATGATTCCGTCCAGCACAAGTTATGCATCTTAGAAGCAATATTAAATACACCTAAGAAAAATATATGGTAAGGCAGATCTACCAGGTCTCAATTGCCAAGTTTTTGAACAACATTTCTTCAGAGGGAGGATGCAAAGAATGTGCTTACGATCTTTTATATTGAAAAATGCATTAATATGTATATTACATATAGAACCTCAGAAGTAAAATGGACAAAGTCAATTTTTTCAATTTTAACTTTTTAATAGCAGGTGACTTAAAACTGTGTGGTCTTTCAAGGGTAAACTACTTTAAGTACTATGATATACCGAACTTATAATAAAGCATAACTATAATAACAATAAGTTAAGTAGTATCCTGGAAGTAAATCATACCGCCACATGATATTATATAGCACGTTGCTAGAGTAAATATCAGGTGGACGCGGTATTAATTAGCTGTATTGATATGTCTTTAGAGAGTGATCTTATTTAAATATCTTTTTTAAACGTTCATGTAAATATGGGCAAGTCATTTCGCTCGTGAAAAATTATTCGATTAGTTGAAATGCCTTTTTCGACATGTTGCATATACTATTTTTCTACGAAGTTTTAAAATAAATTGAAAATGGAACTTTATTGAGCAAATGGCGCGCCAAATATGAATTTACGCATTGACTCTTCAATTATGTTTTAATGTAATGTTGATTTTTATAATGAAATGATATTTCAACCATTGCATCTATACGTAAATGACTCACTCGAATATTAACGTGCAGAAAATAGTATATTATGCAATAAGTAGAAGAAGATGCATTTCAACTGCGAGATAGTTTTTTTCACGAGCTAGGTGGCGTAGCCATCGAGCGAGTGAAACAATGCTCGAGCAGTTGAAATGCCTTCTTCTACGCGCTGCATATACTATTTTTCTACGAAGTTTTCAAACCAATGAAAATACAACTTTATTGTGCAAACTGCGCAACATGCACGCATCACGCACTGACAATATAATTATGATTTTTATATAGAAATACATTATGTCATGCTATTTTGTAATGCTTGTATTTGTAACAAACGATAGTCATCTATTTCAGCCACACTAGCTATTGAAATGAAATTTTAATCACTGAAATCGATGTATAAATGATACACAGCGATATTAACGAGTAGAAAAATATTAATTTTACGCTTCCGGCTTGTTTTATCGGCTAAGTTGATTGCACACTCTACTATTTCCTGTTAGGTCAATAGATACATACTGCTTTATACTGTTCACTTGCAAAGAAATTTTACACATACGAGATTTAATGCAGTGCCAGCTTAATTTAACGAGATATTAACATTAAAGCACTTTTTTATCTAACAATACGATTAAAGGTAAATAAAAAGGATAACAAATAAAATATACTAAAGTACAATAACCTAACATATAGTATACAAGCGATTTCTGAAAAAACAAAAAAACCTATATGTACTTCAATATCGTACATATATTTTTCAATTAAGTTGCATCCTAGTATGCTTTGATAAAGGTTTTATGGCAGCTTGTTTTAGAAACCATAATACCATCAAATGTTAAAGATACGACATGTGATCGGTTTTCTGACATTGATGACCTTCAGAAGCATACACCAATTTTGAAATATCTGGAACTTCAGAACAGTCGGAAAAAGGCGAACCCAGTTATACATATACCTGAAAAACCAAGGCAAGTACTCGTAAAACATGAAAACGGAAAAGAAATTACGAAAAGTCGAGATCTAACTTTAAATAACTGAAAAAGGCAAATGGCGAAATCTATAGTTCAAAGAAAAATAAGACAGTTAAAGTAGGCCCGCTATGTAATGCCACGTGCAAACTAAAATTTTATGAATATTTTCTTAATAAGAATGACAAACAACTATAGCGCAGTTTTGGTCTGATCATACCGACATTAATCAAAAACGTCAGTTTGTTGCTTCCTGTGTAAGAGTAGAAAAAGTTAAACAAAGGAAGGAAAGTAACGGAAACAGACAAGCTATAATAAATATAACTCTTCGCTAATCGTTTGCAACAAACAATAACTGTATCTGTACGCAAAATCTTTTCCTGAATACATTAGCTATCATTCAGACTTTTTCAACGGCAGCTTTGTCTAAGATGGGATAATTGAAGATCAACTGATAAAGAAGATTCCATCCAACAAAATAAGTGCAGACATTAGAAGCAGTGTCTGGAAGAACATTTTAAAGATACCTATTGAAGCATTACACATTACAAGCGTAAAAAACAAACTGATTGAGAATATTTAAGTTCACATTTAAACACTTCCAAAATGCATGAACTTTATAAAGAGTATTGCCAAGAACACAACAGTGCTAAGGAAGTCATGGCAAAATAAAGGCTATATAATGAAATATTTAATGCAGAATTTAGCTATTTAGTTAAACAACCTATTAATGATTTATGTGATGATAGTAACAATTTTTATATGGTTTTTATCTTATTAAAGATGTCAGCAGAAATAAATTGAAAAAAGAGGACAAACTATAGTCATTATAAAATCCGAACGAAAAAGTGGTAACGATGTATTTTGAAAAATATTTTTCTATACCCATAATCACGTAATTGCACCAAAACGTGAGGACGATCTCGATGTTGGTGAAGTTGGCGAAATTTATAGTAGCAAGGAAAACAATATTTCGACAGTTGATTTCGTGTTTTTTCATTAGACTAAAACTATAAGCAACATAATTAAATTAATGATAGTAGCATAGCAACTGACGTTCTAGGCAGTTTGTATGCGAGGTGGTTAGGAAGGGGCTTTTCCGAAGGGCACGTTAAGTTTACGAGAATGTTAGTGATATTATCAAAGTGGATAAGAACTTGAATAAAAATTACGTGAATAATGAGAATATCGGTAATTTATATTATGATTACATTAATAGGGAGCTATTACGTTCACAACAAGGTGCTAGAATTGAAAGATTTTATATTGTGTTCGCTATCAATTAAGTGCTTATACAAATAATTATAATTATCGAAAGTTTATTGAAATAGCATTATATGTTAGTTTTGATTTAAATCTAATAGCTCGATTGGGAGATGCAAATCGTGATTTTCATAAACAAATAATCCTGTTAACTAAGAATGATTGGTTATACATGATAGCTCGAGAAAACTTAATCAAGGCAAAAATATTAGTGAAAAAGACTTAAACATTAACGATAGCAAGAAATGACGATAGCGAACAGATTGCCTCAGATTACGTGATTTCTGTAATGGTATGCGATTTTATAACTAGTTTAGAATTGACGAGATATTTACTCTCAACGGTATGGTTATATGAAATTAAAGTCTTAAGTAAATTAGAAATGTTATCTTACATTAGAACTTGCGTTATCAAATCTTTTGTATCAGCAAATTGGCATGATATTATGTATATACCTTCATTGTTAGCATTATCTCCTAGATGTTGTAGTAAATATGAGTCTGTAGTATTTACTGGAAATAAGAAAGATCACATAAAAAAATGTAAACTTGCCATTTTGGAAGCTGAATTTGTACCTTATATTCATAATATAATAGTTTGTGAAATGATAAATCAACATGTTACATTGGTATGAAAACTATATTAATGAATTATTTAGAGATAGCTTAAATGCTAATTAGTTTTAAAACTTGTATTAATTTTAAGATAATATATATGTACTGTCAGATATAGAAAACATTTATGTATAAACGAAATAAATGTTTCTGCAAAATATTTCAGTCTTCCATTTTTCTTTCTTTAAAATACCAAAATATACTGTTAAACAGTCCTTACGGTTACACAGTAGTTAGAATATATAGTAATAGTAAACGACAGAAAACCGAATGAAACTAATGAAAGTTAGAGCGTTTTACATATAAATATGTTTGTTATCTGAAAAATTACCATATGATTTGTATCAACGTGCGACAAGGCAGCATTCGTTCAAGAAAGAGAGGCGAAGGTTTTGTGAACAGTTTAATTGAACTATTGAATTGAATTGAATTGAATTACATCTTCTTGGATATAGTTTCTGTGGACATGGTACTAAATTATAGAGACATCTGAAGTGTCAGGATAAAGAAATCAATCAATTAGATGAAGGCTGTAAATTACATGACAGCGTATGGAGACAGCAATAACTAGGTGAGCGTCATCAGGCAGATAAATTATTACAAGAAAAAGCGTGGCAACGTGTTAAGTCAAAAGACTCTCCTATTGGCGAAAAGGCTGCTGTTTGTCTGTTGCCGGAATTATGAAAGTAAAACGAAAAATCTGGTGTGAAACAACACACGACTTTATCTTACGCACATATGCCACATATGCCAATAGTGTCCACAAATCATTAGATTATTGCCTGGGTTTATTTTGGAAACAATAATTGTAACGATCAGCCATCCAAGTTACTGGACAGGTGAAAGGCTGCTTAACTCCGGAAATTTTCTCTGATAAATTGCTGCAACGCATTTTTTCAGAAAAACTGTTAGGTTTACGTAAAGGGGCATTGAATACATAATAACCGTAGCACATTTAAAAATAAAAGTTATAGCTGTTTTCGA
>JAHWXV010236566.1:0-13257 GCA_024586415.1 Phrixothrix hirtus | reverse complement strand
ACAACTGAGAAATATATTTACAATTCGGAAGAAAAATATCAGTTATCGTTGATTTACAGTTTCGCGAAACTTGTAGAGCAGCATTTAAAAGTTTGGATAGCATGACGGCTATAAATTTATATATTTTGAGTGTTTTTTATGTTTTTAATAATTTTGATAGCTTTAATTTTAATAGAAACATTGCTAATTATAATACTCGTGTCCTTAATTATATTTCAATTCATTTTCCTAATAATGAAAATCAATATTTAAGAATAATGTACACTATATACTTGAAAAGTTTGTGTCATAAATGTGTTAATTAGTTTTGTAGTTTATATTATAATATTGTTCCAATTCTTAAATAATGTTATAGTAAATGATTTACTATTATAATTTCTATTTTGCTTTTGGTTAATTTTTACTTTCTCTTACCTATATGAAATACAGTATAGAAAAAGTATTGTTTTCGTCCAAAATTTTCGTTGTCGAAATTTTAGTGGAAATACACGTTTTCGGGTCACCTGAGTGCGAAAATCATCTTTTTAAAACTTTGCCTGTCTTTGTGTGTGTGTGTGTGTGTGTGTGTGTGTGTGTGTGTGTGCGCGCGCGCGCGCGCGTGCGTACGTGAACAAAATATCTCGAAAACGAAAAGTCGTAGATAAACGAAATTTTATATTTGAGTTTGTATCCATCCTCGCACGCTACTGAAAAAATTTGACTAAAGTTCAATAACCAGAAGTGCCATTTTACTCCTGTCATTTTTTGGTTTTTTGCGATTTTCTCGAAATCAGCAGTAACGATTTTTGTAAAATTTGTTGTATTTCTTAAAAATTCAATGACCTTTTATATAATTAAGATGATCTCTCAGAAAAATGGCCATAAAACGAGTAACCGGAAGTACTTCTACCATTACCTGTGAATGCAATAGCTATGTAACTGAAAGTCCTAGATAAATGAAAATTTATATTGAAGGTCCTAAGTACCTTTGTATACTAAATTAAGAATTTGGTTAAAATCCAATAACCGGTAGTACAACTTTATTTCTGTTACTTTTAGGTATTTTCCGAATTTTTTGTTTTTTTGCGATTTTCTCGAAATGGGCTCAAAGATTTTTTTAAAACTTATTGAATTTATTAGCCATTTAATGAACTTTTATATAGTTTAGATTATTTCTCAGAAATGTTTTCGTATATTGAGTAACCTGAAGTATCTTCATCGTTAATACTAAAATACTAAAATAATTAAAAGTCCTGGTTGAATGAATATTTATATTTGTGCTCATAACTGCCTTTGTATACCAAATCAAGAATTTGGTTAAAATTTAATAACGGAAGTTCCATTTTATTTCTGTCATTTTTAGATACTTTCCGAATTCTCTGTTTTCACGATTTTCTTGAAATCGGCTGTAACGATTTTTTTAAACTTAATATGTTTCTTAGCTACTTCATTTAGTTTTATATTAACCAAGGAGTTTCTCTAATAAATTTTTGAAAATCGACTAACCGGAAGTACTTGGAGTATTAGTTATGAACAACATATCTCAAAAACAAATCATGAAATGAAAATGAAAAACCATATTTAAGTATTTTATTTTCTGTGTATGAGATAGCGGGAATTTCGTTAAAATCTAATGACCGGAAGTGCTACTTCATTCTTGAGATTTTTAAGTTTTTTTTAAAACTTGCTACAGTTCTTATGTCTTTGATATGATTTTAGGTGAACTTAGCGGCTTTTCTGAACAAATGTGATAAAGCGAATTAGCAGAGAAAATCTCTGGAGTTAAGCGGGGTTTTGCGTATCCAGTAACTTGGTTGGGTGACCGTTAGAATGATCGTTCCCAAAATAAACGTAAACAATATTTTAATCCTTTGTGAAAATTTGCATATTTGTATATCCATGTATGTAAGAGAAAGTCGTGTGTTGTCTCACACCAGATTTTTAAATATTGTTATTGTTTAATTTATTTATAGGCATATTTGTATATTTGCATATATACACATCAAGGTGTCCTAAACCGCTGATAAAGTTGGATATTTCCCTTATCTTAAGAAAAAGTTGTTAATACAAAGTATACCCATCCTTTTACTTTATATTTTAAAACTAGTTTGAATTATACCGAGTGCGTCATTATGTTGTGGCAGTATAAAGTTGTAATTTTTTAAATAGAACATCGTACATATTATTGTAAATTAAAAATCTACTCACTTTGGTGATTACGGCAACATAAGCTTTTACTAGGTTTACTAAGTATTTTAAAAGATATAGCCATTTTTAGCTGAAAAACACGAAGAACTCAAAACCCTGCATATTTTACACGATCTAAGCCACAATTATTTTGTTGGTATCAGAAGTTTTCTAATATAGTTTAATTTTATTACAAAGTGTAATATTTTTGACCTTACTTAAAGTGTACTCAGAGCGATGCAAGACTCGGTGACATAATTTTTTAATTTCCTTGATTAATGAAAATAAAATTAATGGGTTTTTCAAAAGTCGCACCTAAATGTGGGTTTGAATAATTACTGAACGCTACCATTTTGTTTATGTCATGTTTAACATTTGCCAAGTAGATACATTTACAGTTGTAATAAATGATACTTACACGGTAGAACAATGCATTAAAGTTGTTCAAACTTATTATGAAAATGATCAATTTTTGAAAAACATATTTCGTAAACTTCGTAATTGTTTTGGTCTAAATAGTCGTCCACATGAACTGTCAATTTAAAGATTAGTAAAAAAAATTTGATGAAATAGGTTCGATTGATGATAAAAAACATCTGGCAGACCAAAACCTGGACGTCCTAATAAAAATATTGCTGCTTTAGCACAAAGTGTTGATGAGTCTTCAACATCGATTTTTCATCGTTCTCAGCACTTATACTTCTATTGATTGTTTGAAGAATTTTGCATATGGATTTGCATTTATATCCTTATAGATCCGATTGATACAAGGATTAAAGGAAATATATCATTATTAACGCAGAATTTTCGCCAATTGGCTGCTGGAAAACAAACGCGTAAATGCTGGTGTTTCACACAGAAACATATTCAATGCTGAAAGTCATTTCATATTGGATGGATTGGTTAATAAATAGAATTTACGCATTTGGGTGGAAGAAAATACCCTATTACTTTCAGAAAATGCATTACATCTACAAAAATGTATAGTTTGGTACAGTTTATTGGCTGGTGGAATCTTTGTTCCTTTTTTCTTCGAAGATGCAAATGAAAGAACTGTTACTGTTAACTCATAGCGCTATAGACAACTGATCGAAAACTTTTTGTGGCCTCAACTTGACAAAGTAGACATAGACGTTCCTTATTTTCAACAAGATGAAGCTATAAATCACCAACACGTGCAAACGTTGAGCTATTAAGATCTAAGTTTCCAGGTCGAGTAATTTCATATAATGTGCTATTAATTGGTCACCTAGATCACCCCATTAGATTACCTTCTTTGGGGTTATTTGAAAAGCAAAGTCTATGTGGATAAGTCAACAGCAGTTGTATATCTAAAAGACAAGATTCTTACAGAAATTCATGAACTAAACGCCCTAATGTGTGAGAAAGTTATCGACAATATTGATGTTAGTACAGAGAGTTCTGTAGATGTGCTTGTAATACCATTTTTCACATATGTATAATTGTTATCGACTAAACTTTTTAACAAAATAGAAAAACCAAAAAAATCTTAGAATTTACGTGTTTTATTTAAACAAAACGACTAGGAGCGACTTTTGAAACACCCTTGATGAGTAAACCTCTGACACAAACAAAATAATGTGGCTTATATCGTGAAAAGGTACAGGATGTTGAGTTATACATGTTTTTCATATAAAAATGGCTGAATCTTTTAAAATACACAGTAATCGTCAAATTGAGAAGGTTTTAAATTTATAATAATATATAGGGTGTTCTATTTAAAAACTCTATACTGCCACAACGTAATAATGCACTCTGTATAATTTAAAATAATTTTAAAATGTGGAACTAAGAGATGGGCATATTTTGTATTAACAACTTCTTTTATTAACTCTTAAGATAAGGTCTATATCCAACTTTGTCAGAGATTTCGGACATCCCGTATATATGTATCATATAGAGTCTTGGTAAATAATATCTATCTATCTGTGAAATTTGTCTATATTAAAATTAACTTAAATATAACAAAACAACACAAAATTAAATAATTTAGGAGTGGAATTAAAAATATTTTTACAAATTCTGTCCAAAGTTCACTCCTCTACTATCAATACCTGTGGCAGTTATTCATCATAATATTTGTTGAACAGTGTGCAAAAGTCTTTTGCACAAGTTCCATTGTTGACAAAGAATCGCGACATCTTAATCTTTACAAAAATACGTCAAAGATTTTACGCATCCTCAAAAGCGAAATTCATCATATTCAAATGCATACTTCGCATGGGCTAATTTATGGGGGACAACGTCTTAACCAGCGATCGCGGATGGTGGTATCTAACAAATTATGCGTATGTGCGCGATTCTTTAACATGAAAGTCTCAAACTTTGTATTGGTGCATCTCAAGAAGTATAAGGAAGATCTACTAACTCTCAAGTTCCTCAATTCACAAGTTTTACGCTCTATATATGTGGTCCCGTAAAATACGCTAGAGGTGTTTGCAACTATTCATTTCTTCTTACTACGAAAAACACTTGCAACAGAGCGTTTTCTATTAAAGATTCCAGATATTAATGTCAGAAAGGTTCTTTGAAATATGCCATGAGAAATACGTAATTCTGCGCGCTCTGCAAGAAAAACAATTCACACGTCATATTTATGGTATCGTTGGATTAAAGCCTGATACAAAAATTCTAAATGTATTAAACAAACAGTTAGCCATTGTAGCCATGGATCATAGTAATGCATTACAGTGCTTCACTTTCAGTTAATCGGTGGTTGAAGTTCAAGCAGCAATAAACTAGATCTTATAAAACCGAGAGTTAGAACGAGAATTGCTTGTAAAAGAATACCTAACAAAATTTTAACTTAATGTACTTAATGTTTACAATTCACTCTGTACACAGCTTTAGCCAAGAATATGTCCCGAAATTAATATGGGACAAAAAATTGTTTGATAACACCCTATAAAGATTTTTGACAAGATATAAATTGTAAATTATGGTATTGCTATAGTAATATTATTGTTTCTGTTTCATGAAAATTTATATGTCGTATACTTATGAGAAAACCCAATTTTACGCTTACCGAAAGGAATGTAATTTCCTTTTCTAAATTTAATAAAAATATTAAGCCAGGCTACATTTTCTGGAAATACTCGTTGATTAAATGCGAAGTGATGTAAATCAAGAAATTTTAGAAATTATAGATTTGGAGCCATTACGGATATGTTTAATGAATATCTAGGAAGCTTGCCTAATATGACCTAGTTTTACTGGCGAATTGATAATTATAGATATTTCGTCGAAATTGAATACCTTTGAAGAGTTAATTTTCACAAGATTTTTAAGATTTTCCTTTAAATACTACGGGATACATTAGAAAATCGATATATAAATCCCAAGTGAGATGAAATGGCTTAAAAAACTTTAGTCAGAGTCTACGTGCCAAACATAATTAAAGCAGAACAAAAACTAAATCCCAGATAATGTAATTGTGTTAGAAGTTCGGAGTAAGATTTAGTTTTATTAGATCAAACGATTTTAAGTACTATTATAGATTTCAAAGTAATAAATGATACACTTTAAAAATAAATCGGCCACTTAAACGATAAATAATTTTGCATTACATATATTTATAACATAAAATGTATCTCATTTATTATCCAAGATAGAACTGTATACTTAAAAAAGCATATGCAAGAAAAAAGAACATCAAATATGAACGTTTCTAAAATTTATACAATGAAACATAGCTTTAGCTTAATAAAGAATTTATTTCAAGACAAGTTCTTTTAGGAATACGGTGACTTTCAACATATGTACCTTGAAGAATTAAATTTTTACTTTCAGATGTAAATGTTACTAATTTTAGTAGATTTGCAAATTTTGAGCAACTTTTATCCTTAAATTCTACAATTGGCTCGGATGTTGGAAATATAATCTCTATCCTAAGAAAATTATTTTTTTATAGATGCCTTCTTTTAAACTTGACAACGTTCTATATTTACAATTGTAACAATTGTGCCTGTATTTTGTATACATGACGAGGTGTGCTGTGCCGTGAGGGATTTCCATACCCGTGATGATAGAGCCTTAAGATATAGTTCTACCGTAAGAAATATTTTAAAAGTACGTCTTCCTCAGGTGATATTAAAATTTATTGCTTTTACTGAAGTTTTATATTTTCATTCTTTGTACCAATGCTATCATATATGTATATCTAAATATAAATTTAAATTTTATGATTACAATGCTGAGAGATACCTTAAACATATCTATTGTATCATAAAAGTGGTAATTTGAAATTTAATGGATAATGTAAAATAATGTCATCCTTTTTCCTTGTTTTAAAAATCATTTGCATTTTAATGTTGACGGAATCATTAGTTGTTGCATATTTTTAAAATTCGTCGCTATCTAATTGCACATAATTGCATATAATATAAGCAAAATACTTTAAAAATTAATGATGAAGTTAAATTCAACAATCAATGAATTTGAAATAAACTTCAATTTGGTTTGTGAAAGCAAAAGTAATTAAGGTTTAACCACCGAATTTCGCACCTTCCCCGCATTTGAGAGTCTTTGGGGCTCACGAACCCTTCCTATTAACTGTAATGTTTATTTCCTGGAAACATTCATTTATTACGGAGATTTTCTGTTACATTTCACATTTTCATTCTGACAACAAACAAATGACTCATCCCTAGCTCTAAATCCTACTATAACAAATGTAGAAGTTTAATTTGCAATAAACAAAAGTGACATAACTTCCCATTAATCATCATAAGTTGCATGAGGTCTAAACATGATAACAAGGTAATTTCCGGAACTTTTTATAAATTGTAGTAGGCCAGTTAAATATCAATACAAAAATGTAATAAGTAACTGAAATGTACTACGAAATGTAAGTTCTATTATTTTTCAGTTTGCAAAGATATCTTAATACTTTTTATTATAAACAAAACTAATAAAGAAGACGTTTCACTTTTCAAACAAGGTAAATCTTAGTTTAGAAGAAAACTTCATAACTTGAAAAATAACATAAATTAATTTACATAGTATAAGAGAATTGTGTTTTTAAGGCGAAATTTAAATTCTTGCATATTTTAAAAAATTGCTACTCGGTTAATATGCATTCATTTGAATTCTTTAAATACTATAAAATTGTGAATGTCTAAGAAATACCTTCAAACCAAAGTTTTAAAAACAAAAGTATAACATTTTAGTAATAATATTCCGCCTTAGATTTGAATTTTCTAAAAGCTCTGTATCATATTTATAAGAACAACCATTCTATTTTAATATTTTGCAATGAAGAAAAATATATAATAGTGATTCATATATAGGCTAGTCGATTGTTATATAGTTATACAGTTTCCATTGATATAGTTGTATTTGTATTATTTCTATATTCACGTTATAGAATGAAAACATATATTTTTTTGTGGAAATGTCTCAATAACAGACATCGCCTTCTCCCGAAATAAGGCGCTATGCAATGGGCGCTATGCATATATACTTAAATGCGAAGCCATGTTTCATAAAGTCTGCTCATTGTAGCATCCGCATCTCAAGCGAAGAAGTTGAAGTTAACGACGAAGTACCTATTTCTGTGTGGAGCTTTTATTCGTGCAAAGATTTTCTTCTACAGCCCGGCACAGGTTGACGGGAAGATGTAGATAGTCAACCTTTCAGTGAGTGGGACCCGTCCTCCTGAATTGCTCGCTTCGGTGTTGGGTCTTCTACGGTACAAATTCTAAGATATCTACAGTTCCTAACTGTAATTGAAATGTAATCGGTGACAACATTTTGCACATATTTCGAAGAAATAAGACAATATTGGAAGCATCACATGCGTTTTTCGCAAATATGGTATATGTAATATTTATTTTGAAGACACTCAATTTTAGTCTACATGGATGTGCTGCCACACTTGATTCTATTGAGCTTCAGCCAAGATTAGAATGCAGGTGTTATTTATACCATTCTTAAGTAAAGGTAAAGGAATAGAATTGGTACATAATTTAATCCGTAGCTGTATGATGAGGTGCGTGAGCTCGTAGTGTGTTTCACCTTCGTCGTAATTCAAATTTTTATTGTCACCTTTCAGGTCGAGTGTAATAATTATGCTCACTTCGGTAAGGAAATTGTATTTATCTTTTGCGGCATCTATCCGGCCCATTTTATATTTGATATTGCATGATCTTGTTGATAATGCAATCATAGTTCTTTTTGCGTAAAATTGAGAGAACTGGTGACCAGAATTTCGAAGAATGGCTGTGGTTACTCATGAATCCTAATTATGTTGGGAACTATGACAGTAACACAGTAATTGTGAAATCGAAAACTAAAGAAATGGGACATATAATCAGGAACATACTAATGAAAAAATATTGTCAAAATAGAGTCACTTGAATTAAGATGGAACATGTGAAATAGAGGAATCTTATCTTTTAAGTATATTGAAAAAAATGCTGTTCAAAATCAGAGTAATTTACTACAGTCTATTTGGACTTACCGTAAACCTAATGTTTACTTCAAATATGTCTAAATCACGTAAAACTGTTTTCCATGCCTTGCCAACGTTATCGATCATAACAAAGACTTACGATTATGAAGCGCCATAACTGCACTAAAGGCGATATTGGTACTTCAAACGAAAACTGTAATAATGTTCTAAAAGGCGACTGTTTATTTTATGTACTTCTTTAGGTAATATCTTGCCATTTTCTCTTCTAACAAAAATCTCATGCGATTGTGTTATGAATTTATCAAGACACTGACATGGAAATTAGTTTGTACCTGGAACAGGAAAATGAATAATAAATAAATATCTTCCAAGATCACAATTACAAAATATTCCTTCAGTACTGATGAAGGATTGTTTTCAACTACCAGCAAAGTATACGGTGACGGAAGTTTGTTCGTTTGAACGACAGGTAAACTAAAGCTACATGCCTTAATTACTGACTGTCACTTTGCAAAAATTGTTGGCAAAGTATTCGTGGAGATTGCATTTCAGAGCATTTCTTAATTTATCGTGCTTAATCAAGAACTGTATGATTGGATTGCAATCAAATACATATAAAAATTAATAAAATTATACAACCGTTTTAACTTTTGCTTACACAACCTAGGACCGCTTATTCCACCATACCAAATATAGGATAAAGGATAAGCATTTTAGTAATAATTAATGAAACCATAACGATGCTAACATAAAAAAAATACGTTTTATTTACAAACTTACATAAATTATTTTGGTTTACATTTCAAAATCTAAGTCAGTTATCGAAGTAATTGTTATAATAATCAGCTCGCTTAAACTTTAGTCATACACTAATGATGCCGTCTTCGTTATTAAAAATATTATAATTTCACAAGACATCATTGCACAATTACTTAGGTCTTAATAAATCGGTACCAGAGGGAAAGTTTAACCTTTTTTATAAGGGTCATCATTATCTACGAAACTTAAGTATTTTTTATATAAACCACATTTGAAACGGAAATTCAAGCAATACAGCACCTAGCGCTTAAAAAAAGCGCGCCCTGAATAAGTTGGTGGTGTGAAGGTGATATTCGTTGTAGTGTAATATATCGTTGGGGTAATACTGTACAATACTGTGTGCAGTACTTGTTTAATTACTTCGTTTCTGAATTAGTTTAGACACATTTTTGGCGAACTAAATTATCTTTATACCTCTTATTTGTTTTCCATCAAAATCAATGATCTCTTGAGCTCAAATCGACTTTGCACCTACTCATTGCGTAGTGCGGCCTCTAAAAGTTACCTATAGCCCTGCCTGGGTGGAAGGGAGGATACATTATAGCAGGGAACCTTCCACTCTCTTGGGTGACTGTGTAAGCTGAAACGTACCCCGCGGTGCATTCTTCTTGCTCTTTACTTTCGCTCTGTGTGATGCAACCTACTACTAATTACTTTGACAACTTTTCTATCTTTGAGTTATACCTGAGTTGTTCTTTTATTCTAATTTTTTGCATCTATAGCAAATTTTCGAGTTAGTATTTTTGATTGAATCGTAATGTGTTACTGGCAAATAAATTTCTTTACAATGGAGGTAGAAAATGGGAAACTGTATTGCCAAGGTTGGCTAAAATGTAGTGGGAAATCAGTTATAATTAATACTTCGTTTTATTGGCGGAGCAAACACTTGTTACATGGTTTTAATACAATTTATTCGTTCCGCTATACTTGTAAAGTACCTCCAATACTGTTAGTGGTTCTGTTGATGTCTCGCAATGAGCATCCTACATTACGAATGGTGACCTTTTTTATGTCGTAATGCTTACGGCGAAGTGATTCATTCATTTGTGAATCGATCATAATTATACGGAATCATATTGCGTGAATACTGTAGTTTTTGCAGCATCTTCAATCGCCCGTATCTATCGCAACGTTAGCAATCATAAAAAATTACGGGAGTTCTTTGTATCAAGTAGCATTGCTTTCTCCTGAACGTAGGACGGAGGAAGTGATGATAGACATATTTCAAAAGGACGAACTATAAATAGGGAATGCTGTACTAACAGTTTACATCAATGGCTACAAAGCATTTACCAAAAAAAGTCAGATTTAGTATGTAAAAGTTATTTTTCACCAGGACTGCGTAGGTGTTATAATGGATAAAATAAACGAACTAAATTGTGATTTGTTTTCATTATTAACCAGATTTAACTCCTTTTGACATCAATTTATTCTCTAAACTCAAACTTCTTCCTTATCATCAAATTAATAGGTCAATATCGTTGTTGGTGTCTATTTTGCAGGACTCGGAGAAATTACATTCCGTGATGAGATCAACACTTGGAATATTGCCGCCAAAATACTTCGAACTTTTAAGAAACTAATTTGAAAAATAAAAATGATTTTAAAAACATAAAACTGCCCTTTCATTGTTAGACTAAGCAATTATTACTCTACCCTCGTATATAGTAATGCATTTATTGTAAATTCTTTTATTCTCATAACTAATAAATTTAATGTTATACCGTTCAGAATTCTTTGAATAAATCTAATTCGGGATACAAGCTCTTTGAAATAAAAAGAAACAAAGCGAAAAATCGTTCCAGACAATTGTCGAAAACTCTTAATCTTTCAAAAAGTGGATGAACTTCGTCCCCATAAGAGCACAAAATAGCGTTGTTCATTTAGTAGTTACTCGAAAAAATCCAAAAGAAGTGTTCTTTCATGTATTGAATACGATGTTGGACTTTGCATTAGTAGCTTTGCTGTATTTCATAGGAGACAATATTTCATGAAATATTGGTCTCTTATTTAGAAATTAAATTTTCATAAAACGTTTTATTGTATACATCATAAATTTTTTTGAACCTAATGAAAGTTTAATTCCCAACTTTTTTATACTACAAGCAATGCTTAATGACCAGTTCTTATATTTAATTATGATTTGTTATTTATAGAAATTAGGTAAGTAATGTTTATTTTTCTGTATTTAAAGATACCGCCGGTTTTTAATATACAAGACCGTTATCAAGTAAACTTTATATTTTATAAATATCTAACTCTGAAAAAGACCTAAATCATACATGGTTAATACACGAAAAATGAAACATCTAAATTTTCGTAATTAATTTTTAGAATGTGAATTGGTTCCTTAAAAATATATGTATCAGGTATAGATCGAATATTATCCTCCGAAAAATGAAACCATAGAAAATTCATAAGCGAAATTAAAAGATTGAACTGATATGAAATTGAGTAATAAAATCTTAATTAGTTAGTAATATTCAGATACAGATTTCCCAAGAGAAATTAATACAAAAAATTTATCACGTTTATTTATGAAATTTTGGATTAAAATTCATGACCTTTGGAAATCCTATCAGTTTTATTGAAAGAATGTAACGTGGGGTTACGTTATGACTTTAATTTAATTTTTGTCAAGTATATTTTTAATTTAGTTTTTGGGAGCGATACCTTATTATAAGTAATTATAAAATTCAATTAAGCTTTTGAGAATTGACTTTCGTACTTCATTTGTACAAATTGTACCATAATTTATGATCATACAAACTAAAACATTTGAATGATATAGCTATGCTAAAACGCATTTTAAGCAATCGTTTAAATTTAAACTAAAAATACCTAAATATTTCTAAAATTCCTAAAATATGAAAATACTATATCCGTATTTTATAAAGGTTACCTGTTAATTCCTTTATTGTTTGTTGAATAAACAAATGTCTAAAATGCATAGTTCTAAGATAAAGGAAGGTTTTATAATTTCTCTTACTAGCGTTAAATGGATTCAAATTCACATATTTTGTACATCTGGGCTGGTAGCAATATCTTAGGGTCTTATTTTAGGGAATAGAATGGTAGGGCATAAAATTGAATTTTTACGCCCTAAGATCTAAAAATTAAGTATTGAAGCAATAAAATGTCATTAAGTTAAAAACAAATTGATGTTGTTTAGCAACTAAGCATGCCTTTAATAATCTCTGTTTCAATGACTTAAAGCGAAATAGTGATCTCTTTAACTTTGCTCCTTGGTTTCTTGGAGTTAATTATAAAAACATTTTATAATTATTTCAAACCACCCGGTATATTGGTCTATTACGCATCAATCTGATAGAATAATATAAGTATTCTTATGTTTTAATATTCTATAATTTGTGTTATAACTTTATATTTTAGATTTAACAGTTGTTAGTGTTTAATTTAAGTTCTAGAAAGAAAAAACGCTTTTGTTAATTCAAATAAAATTTCTAGCTTAACATTAAAATAATGTTGCAGTAGATTTATGTATTTTAACACAAATGTTATGTATCGTCCAAGTTTATTTATCCATTTATTATTATTTTATCAAATTAATATTACCTACCCCAGTGACCATAAGATCTGTTAATAAACCTAATAGCTTAAATTAACATGACTTGAAGATGCCTGCAAATATTTAACGGGCGAAAATGTTTGGTATAAATCTACAATCGGCAAATTAAATTAAATAACAAAATATTTTTTGCGGCCAGGCCGAATAAACAAATAGTCAAAATAATTTGAACTATTATCAGTGGCGGCTCGTGAGTTCTGAAAGAGGGTGGGCACAAGTAAAATCTTACCTATTTTTTGTACATAAAATC